>MU005770.1:652464-742622 GCA_010093715.1 Pleomassaria siparia CBS 279.74 | reverse complement strand
CTTGTCTTCATCCCATCACAACAACACATCCACCCATTCACCTATTCACCCTCCTCCTACCCTCTCTTTCTTCGCCCCTCCTTCTCCCCCCATCTCCCCAACACGCCCCTCGTCGGCCACTTCTTGTGCTGCACGTCGGCTGCTCGCGCCATCTTGTATTAGAATTGTCGCATTTCCTGTTCGTTTTCCTACCCGGGTCGCGCCGGCTGCTTGCTGCGTCTGTCTTATCTCTCCCTGGTGGTGTGTCCGGCTCATGTTCGCGACACCTTGCAACAACAACAAGCCCTAATTCCCACGTCACCACCACTACGCCCACTACGCCCACTACGCCCACTACACCCACTACACCAAACACATCCAACACACCAAACACTTCCATCTTGGCCCCCTTTTCTTCTTCTTCTTTGCACTCCTTTGCGCACACTTGTTCATCCGTTTTAATACTCTTCTGTACACACGCACGCACGCACACACACACACACACACTCGCACTCACACTCACACTCATACTCACACACTATTTGACCTTTTCTCTCTCTCTCTCTCTCTCTCTCTCTCTCTCTCTCCGTCCAGACGCTGCCGAGCCCCGAGTCTCAGTTGCAACGTCACTCTTTCCTCGGCGTGCCCGTCCCGTAACCCGATGCGCCCGACCCTCGCCGCGACAGATGAGTGTTGTTTGTACTAGGCTCCAACCTTCCCCACCACCACCACCACCACCATCACCACAATCATGCAGTCCATGTTTCGTCTTTGGAACTCGGACGCGCCAGGCGACAAAATCATGGACAAATCCACCTTCCGTCATTCAATGCCACTGCCCGTCGTCGAGATCCCAGCCCTGATGAACAAACTCAAGCGGAAATCTACCGCCAGCCCCGAACCAGGCTCGCCTCAGCATGCGCACGTGGTCAAGAAATTTAGAAATGCCCAGGGCGAGGGCCAAGTCAAGGCTGTCGTGGTGGCCACGTCAAGTACCAGTCACGTGAATATGGTCGATGGTGTTCAGGCGTCGTTAGTATCAAACAAGGCTACCGAATGTGCTCAATCAGATGCACCAAAGGTGGCTTGTGCCAAAGTCCAGGACGCCCGACCCAAAGCCCAACCCTCGTCTCGAAAGGAAATCAAGAGCAAGGCCGCCAACCCCAACCCCAATCCCGACCCCGACCCCAACCTCAAGATGCAGAAGCCCGCTGTCAAACCCGAGTCTTGCCCCGCCACCATTTTTACTACTACTACGCCCGCCGTGAAGACGGACCTGACCTTCGCCCAACAAGCCGTCGAGGCACAGATCAACTACGAGATTCTGCTCAAACACAACGAGCTTCGCTTAATCGAACAAGAACTCGCCAAGTGCCAAATCTCGCTCGAGCAGCTGCGGCGGTGTTCGCTCGTCCCCTTCCCTGGATCTGAAGGACTTTCGGAAAATGTGAGTGGCGGCGTCGGGCCTGCCCTTCAACCCCCCGCCGGCTACACCCAACCCCAGTACCCCGCGCCCTGGGGTGTTACTGATGGCCCCTACACTCGCCACTACGCCAAATGGTTGATCTCCGACCCCAAGTTTGACTCGATGCACCAACGCGCACTGACTCAGCAGTCTCACGGTTACTTTTGTGCGGGTGAGGGCCGGGCGACGCGCGGTAGTTTTGCCGAGTTTGGTTCAACTGGCAAGGCCCGCACGTCTCGAACTTCAACTGGAACGTTGAAGCTCCAGGCTCTTGGTGAGAATCCAGCACCCGCACCAAAGATCGACCCTCTGCTGCACAAGCGGTCCACCGACGGTCAGTGGGTGAGGCTGTACTGTGCCCAATGCGGTCACAGCAACTTTTCAAACACGCAGGGTTTTCTCAATCACTGCCGCATCAAGCACAACCAGGTTTTCAAGAGTCACGACCAAGCTGCCATCGCCTGCGGCATTCCCGTCGATATCAATGAGGTTGGAAACCCCGTGTCGACAACCGATCCTGTGTCCACCACCACCGCCACCACCACTACAGCCGCCGCCATCACCACCACCTCCGCCGTCACATTCCCAACCCCTTCAACACCAGGCTTCGTCCATTCCCTAGTCCGAGTGAATCCACCCGAATTGGCCAAGCATGTCTTCCGCCTCCCCAGCAAGCACACACGTGACCATTCCCGAGCCAAGGCAGCCAAGTTAGCCTTCGCTAATTCGCCTTCTACTCCGTACCTGGCCTCCCTTCTCAAAAAGCGCGGCTTCAGTGGTGACCTGAAAGAAATCGTCGACTTGGCCCGGACCAAGGTCGATATGTCTGTCATTGATATCTCGGACGACGATGCCCCCGATTCAGCCACGCAAACTCCCATCTCGCCCAACCCGCAACAGCTAGTCCGTCTTCCCGTTAGCGCCCCCAACGTGGCTCCGGCAAGCAAGGCCCCATCGGCTCGACCAGGCAGCAGCAAGGGTCAACACGGACGTCACGCACGTCTCCCGCCCCCGTTTCCGCCACCCGTCAATGTTACCGACTTTTCCCATGGCAACGGCCATCACATGCTGAACTCTCCAGTAGACCTCAGCCCAAACACAGTCGAGTCGAACCCCGGCCTAGTCAGCGATCACGATGATGATGACGACGAGGATGGGTACGATGCGCGCAGCCAGCCGGATATTGTCATGGCAGACGATGTCGTTGTGGAGGACGCTAGCGATGTCGAAGGCGTTGCAGAGCGAACGGGATCCAGAAAGGGCCTGGATGGCTGTTTTGCCAGGGGTGAAGGGAGTCGCAAGCACTAGACCCTGGGCTAGTTAACTCGAGCTCCCGGTCTGTTCTGAAAAGATTGTGTTTTCTTGTCTCCCATCTTCTCCTTCCTTTGGACCCCTTTGCCTATGCCATGCCATCATCAACTTTATTCTTTCAATGTTTCTCCCTCTTTCTCTGTCTCTGTCTCTCTCTGTCTCTCTCTCTCTCTCTCCCGGGGTGGTTGTTCTTGGTTTTGGGAGGGGGGTATACACGGTTGCCAGCAATGGTATGGGTTGTCTGCTGGCTGGGTCTGTCTGTCAGATGCATGTCTGAGCAGGCTCTGCGGCGTGTGCGAGTGCGAGCTCTCCTGTCTCCTCTTCTCGTCATGATTGAGAACCTGTGCGTCTTTGAAATCTCTTCTCTTATGAAAGGGCGTTTGCAAGGCGCTGGGTCCGTCTGTGTTGTATTATTTGTTTGTAAGGCTTGCTCCATCATGGCGTGAATGGTAGAAGAGCAAAGGACATGATGCTAGAGTAGCATTTTTGTGCGCGTGCGAGTGTGCCATACCATCTAGGGCAGAGACCACTTGAAGGAAGCATCTAGGGAGATTTAGGGACATGTAAAATCGACGGGCCTGGTGGCTCGTTGCTTGTATATATTTTAATCTTGGCCGAGGGCTGAACTTGAACACGAATCAATAACTTGCATCTCGATCTTGATGCCGTGTCGAGGTATCAATGTAGCCTCTTGACAACTCTGTGTGTGTGTGTGTGTGTGTGTGTGTGTGTCTCCCAATGTAAACTCCTTGACGCCATGCTGACTGCACATGCCCAAATCACACTCCGTGCTCTAGATTCGTCCACAACAGCAAATCATCCTAGAAACTCAACGGCCTGCGCATCATTAGCAATCAACAACCCTTTCTCAGCCACCTCCCTCTTCTGTAAAAGCATAGACAGCTCAACTTACAGCCATTATCACACACGCGACGCTCACATATGGGCTCAGCCTCTCTCCCACACGCGCGCACTTCCAAAACGGCCCCACGAGGTAATTGTCCTTGTTCCTGTCCATGATGCCTGGGAACACGTAGTGCGCGTATGTCGAGGTGCAGATTGTGAGCAGGATGACGAGGAGTAGGGATTGGAAGTTGAAGAGGGCCGTCTGGTCGTGTGTCAGTACTTATGAGTTACATCGAGGGTTGGGCGATGAATGTACGTACCATGGTGGAGAGATGGCAACGTTGGTTGTAATTGCGGGAGTTGAGGCGGAGAGGATGCGTAGATTGCGCCACTTGCGCAGGTCGGGCTTTTTCGCGATTCGAGATGTGGCTAAGGCCTTTGATTGTTTCGATATCGCAGTCTAGATGTCTTGAAATGCTCAGGACAGCTGTCGTTGTCGTTTGAGGGGGGAGGGAGTGCCGGACAAGGAAAATCGTTCACGCGTGCGGCGGGCGGGGGACGTGCGAGGGATCGTCATTGCATCCAGATATTAATACCTTATATGGGGCTGGCCTGTGCCGTGCTTGTCTGTTCTGTTCTACATACTATGTACTGGCATACCTTCTTTTCTTCACTCGTTCATCTTTTACTCGTACGGAGTATAGGCTGCCTTTCCATTCGCATTCTCAAACCCCTCTCCCTCTGTCGAGGATCCACCTCGCTTTTCACGCTACAAAATTTCACAGAACCTTCCACAACGCGAACACGCACCACCTGACGCGACCACGCCGAACGAACGAACGAACGCGCTTTTTAAACACAAGACGGCGCTACAGGTAACGGTTGAAGGCGAAGGTGAAGGCGAAGGTGAAGGGTGAACAATCAAAATGACGGAACCACGCATGCGACTGCGGCAAAAGGGCCAGCAGTTTCCTTCTTCAGACTGTGAGTTTAGTTTGCCCTTTCTGTATAACTCACTCCCCAGCCTCTAGAGTTTCCAGGTGCATGGCCTCGAATCTTCCCTACAATACTCTCCGTGTCCTGCGTTGCCCTTTTTTTCACTCTACCACGCAATCTCCTGCTGGGGGAGGAGCGATGCCCATCCCACCCAAACCACGCATCCCGACCAACAGACCATACGAGACAGTCTTTGACACACCAACAGTAGAAGCCTTTCTCATTGCCTTCGGCGACGATGATCACCCGCTGTCGGAGACCGTCAAGTGTCTGGATGAGATCGTCACAGAGTAAATCCGCCCCCGTTCCCCGTTCCCCGGCCCAAGAGCCAACCTAGCTAACGTGCATGATGATTTGTAGCTACATCATCGAAACCTGCCATGAAGCCGCCTCCGTAGCACACCACGCGCGCCGCGCCAAAATAAAACTCGACGACTTCAAATTCATGCTCCGCCGCGACACCACCAAGCTCGGCCGCGTGAGCGAAATGCTGGAGACGGATAAAGAGTTGAAGCGGAAGCGGAAGGCGTTTGATACCGATGAGGGCGCTGTGGCCAAGGACCCGGAGATCAAGGAGGTAGACAAGGACGGCGCTGAGGGAGCTGCGGGCAAGGATAAGGATAAGGGCGGCAAGGGTGGAGGTGGCGATGACGGTGGCGAGAAACAGAAGAAGAAGAAGAGGAAGAAGGACGGCAGGAGGAATGGTGCGGGGGTGGGAGGTGGAGGGGATGATGCGAGTATGATGAGCTGATGCTGCATTGGCAATGTTCGACATGTTTGTTTACGTTCGACTGTCTACGACAAAGCGACGACCCCGAACTCGGGTACACCACTCGGTGCATCACTCCGTAGGTCACTATCGACATATCCGTCTCAAACGAAACGCATACTCAGACCATCGGATCGAGCGTACCGGCCACTACGAACAGAGGAAATCAGCATTCGAATTGACTTAAACATGTATCGTGGTTGGGGTTTCAGATACCCCCGAATTGCTTGTTGGATTGGGACAGGGGCTAGGGCTGGGGCTTCGTCTATGAAGGCGTTATATCTCACAGCGGGTGGCACTTGCATCATTTTGGCGTTATTGACACGAGCAGTTTCTCTTCGAGATATCCCAGCTTATTTCTTACTATTTCCTTCCCTTGGCTCCTCTCTTTCCCGCCATGTCCCACAGGGTGTGCAACGTCTTGTTTAGATGGTGATCACAATTTGCCTCTACGCTCGGAATGCACGAATGGGACCACATGAACCAAACAAATACCTAGAAGTTTGACAAGTCGAAATTATGCCAGTACACGACCACAAATAGTCATGACACCGGGCGCCTACAGTAAAAATCGGAGCCAAGGATGGACATACACAGTCACTGACGGCAGAGTCTAGAACGAACTCCAAGACGGAATACGATGCGCATGTCAACACCAGCCAGCCAACGGGCTTCTTTGGTATGGAGTGAGTCTTGTATATGTCATCTCATTCTCAGCTACACCCTGAAGCTTTACACGAAATCAAACATGTCGCCCCTATCATTAATTAACCTGCCCACCCTCTTCGTTCCTACCACCCTCTCCAACTCCAACCTCTCCCATTTCGAAAAACAACATCGTACGCTAGCCTCCACTTGGCCCACCTCGCCCCTTTCTACACTCCTCGCGACAAAACCTACAATTTCCTCATAGAACTTGACATTCTCGGGTACACCGTAGAAAACGACTCTTTTCACGCCCCTGATGTTGTATCGGTGGAAGTGGTGTGCACGACCGGTGTACAAGAGGAGCGAGTGTCGTCCGTTCATGAAGTGCGAGCGTGCTTTCCGTACATCGGTGGCATCAGTATACTCCGATATAGCACCGTACGAGAGGTCGCTGTCGACCAGAAAATTGCGGATACGGACGAAGTCCAGGTAACTGGGTATAAAGAGCAATACACCAAGGCCGCCGACACTGCCAGGCGCAGGCTTTGGCAAACGTGTGATTTGTGGTAATACAGTGGTGTTGAAATATTTGAACCGTGCGTCGGGGTCCGCGAGGTGCGAGGGTGATTCGAAGCGTGAAAAGGTTTGCTTGATGGAGCATGTCTGGGTGAGGTTTTCGATGACGCCGCATGTGTAGTCCGGCGTATACTTTATGCGGCCCGCGACGTTGCGCATGTGCTTGTTGTACAAGGTGTTGATTTTGGGGGTCAGAAAGGCCGAGAGAACGATGGTCTGGCGGACATTGGCCGCGTGGCCATCGAGATACCACGTCCGAACGCGCGAGAAGTCGCAGCCATGTGCTTCGGTGGGTTGTAGGTTGAGGTGTTCGAACACGTATTCGGCGTGCTCCCAATTTTGCATCAGGGTGGCGTCCGCTTGTTCCATGACAACAATCTCGATGGAGCTCAAGAAGTCGTAGTCTTTCTTCTTTGGGTCTCCAGTCTCGATGGCACGTCGGAGCCCGAGCGCAGATGCGAGAATTATATCCGAGTTGTAGAATTTGGAGTACAGTTTCATGGTCTTGCGCGTGAATTTGAGACCTATACGGAACTCGTTCTCATCGTTGCCTTCGAATAGCTCTCTGAAATCCTCGGGCCTATCATCTGAAAATTTGTCTCCAGGGCCTGAGTAGCTGTCCAGAAAACGCTTCTTGTTCTCCTGCTGTTCGAAATCGCAGAGCTGAGTCATAGCCTCCATCGCTCTAACACATGCCTGCTTGGTCTCGAGAAGGAAGAGGACCTTGGGTCGTACGAAGCCCTGGTCTCGATATTCGGTCTCGTCTCCCTCCTGGGCCTGGGAGACCTTTGCATTGTTCTTGATGATCCGGTCCCGCGTCTTGAAGAGATGGTTTAGTGCGTGTAGACAGGTCATGTGGCGGAGGCGATCGGCATTCTTGGGTGTTCTTGCGGCGAATAGAATGTCCTGGTTCTCGAAGATGGAGGGTGCGATGACTTGCTCGACGTCCGAGAATTGGCCCAGTACCTTCTCCGCATTGGAGACCAGTCGAGGCTTGAGCTGAATGTCGTCCACGCTCTTGATCTTTCGCCTCAACGGCGCTCGCTGGACTTGGCCAGGAGTCTGCCTTATGCATCTTCCTCCACTCGCAGTGGTTAACTTGTCAGTCGTCCATATATTCGCCGCAATGGCATTCAGTCGCTGTGACAATCCATTCTTCTCTGGTTCCGCAAAGTGTGCAACATGTGGGTCTTGGTAATCTGAATCTTCTTCAAGTTCTTCCTCCCCCGGTTTAGTCATATCCTCCTCGTCCGACTCTGCGATGACTCCTTCATCGCTCCCCGGTATCGTTTGTTGCTCGAACAGTGGGTTCACCGGCTCGTATTCGTTTTCGCGCGCCTGGTGTTCGGCGGCGTCTACCCGATCGATTCTCCTCCGTTTCCTCGCCCGTTCGTCATTGCCTGCATTCGATTGCTGCAGAGTCGACAATAGGGTACGATAGGTATTGGATATCGGCTGCGCTACTGCGGCATCGGATACAGATTCGTCTTCTGAGAAGTCGGACTCGGACTCGGACTCGGGCTCGTCGGCTTCGGAGGCGTCGTTACTTGAACATATCAGCAGTCACGTTGAATCATAGTTTAGATCGATCCTCACTCATCCACAACCGGCTCTGCGACTCTCGCTTTCGCAAACCCACCTCCCCGACTCCCACCACGTCCACCACGCGCATTGCGGCCGCCACTACTCCCTCTGCCCCTTCCACTACCTCTGTCGCCACCTCTGCTTCCGCCGCGAAAGCCTCCTCCTCCTCCTCCTCCTCCTCCTCCTCGCCCTCCTCTGCTACCGCCCCGACTTTGGAAAGCTCCACGACCGCGAAAGCCGCCACTCCCACGAGAATCTCCACGTCCTCCTCTTATCGGTGCCATAGTTTGAGAGTGTTGTTGTTGTTGTTGTTGTTGCGCAAGTTCGAATCTCCGCTGCGCCAAAAAATATATATATATTCTTGTTGGTCCGAGCTTAACGAGATATTCGCACCGCCAAGGTTTTTCCGAATAATATCAACTGCCCCGCTAGATGCGTTCGTTCCATTGCCCTCTCTGCCCACAACACCTCGACCCGGCCTCACACATTGCGCAGGTCCCCGCGCTCGTCAACAACCACCATCATGGCTGAACAGGACTCCTTTCTCCACCTCGCGCGCCCGCTCGGCCCCGTCCCTGTCGGCGCACAGCCGTCGACCGCCCCGCTGAACGTTGCGATCCAACCTCAGGTCAGTGGCCGCCCTCCCTATAACACATCACGTCGCGCGGCTAACGCTGTGTAATCAGGCCATATTCTCTATCCTCGATCACTCCCTCCGCAGGCCCGCCGACCAAGAGCGCGTCATTGGCACGCTTCTAGGTACGCGTAGCGAAGATGGTACCGAAATCGAAATCCGCAACTGCTACGCCGTTCCCCACACAGAGACTGCCGAGCAGGTCGAAGTCGACATGGACTACCAGAAACAAATGTTGGCCCTTCACCTACGCGCGAACCCACGTGAAGTCCTTGTAGGCTGGTACGCAACAAGCAGCGAGCTCAACACCTTCTCTGCCCTCATCCAAAATTTCTACGGCCAACAAGGTGACGGAACATGGCCACACCCCGCAGTTCATCTCACAGTATCCACAATTCCTGGCCAGGAGATTGAATCACGGACATACATCTCTGCCCCTATCGGAGTCACAGCCGAGCGTGCGGCCGACTCATGTCTCTTCATCCCAGTGCCCCACGAACTCAAGTACGGCGAGGCCGAGAAGTCGGGCTTGGAGATCATTGCAAGCGCCAAGGATCGTGAGGACCGGTCACAACCCATCATCACCGATCTCGAGGCATTGGAGCGTGCCATTGAACACGTCTTGGATATGTTGACTCGTGTGTCAAACTACGTAAACGAGGTGCTAGACGAGGAGGCCACACCCTCGTCCGCCCTTGGTCAGTTCTTGATGAATGCATTGAGCTTGGCACCAAAGGTCGATGCCGCAGACATTGAACGCGACTTGTATGTTGAACCACCCATGTTTTCCGTTGAGCGTTACACTAACCTTTCTAGTAACAATCACATACAAGATGTCCTTGTCGTCTCTTACCTCGCCAACACCATCCGCACACAAATCGATCTTTCCAATCGCCTCGCAACCGCCGCACTTACAATGGGCACTGGCGACGTTCCCGCCGCAGATGGACTTACATCAGGAGGCAACAACCGTGAGGATGGCGAGAATAACAACAGAGGCGGACGTGGGGGTAGAGGAGGTGGTAGGGGCGGTGGCCGAGGGGGAGGTTACAAAGGTAGGCAACAAAGAGAGCAGGAGGCTTGAGCCCTATCCATCAAGAGATGGCTGTGACGAGTGACTTGCGTCTGGACGGGGGCCAATACAACCGAACGGCGCTAATCGGCGTTTTGGAAGAGCGAAAAAAAGAGTTGGGTGCGGCGAGAAACAAGCGAGCATAGCCATCTTCGGCGACTTGACCACAAGGGACACATCGAAGGGACTGCATGTTTGGCTTTGTACGAGTATCTCAGGTCGGCCGTGGGCCGCTCTAGGTGCCAGGCCCCGCCCACTTCATAGTTTGGGGAGGCGAAGGCAGAACCGGCAATGAATCGGCTCTGTTTGCAACATAATCATCTTCAGATCCTCGAAATCTCCACGACTTCCTAGTGAGTGAGCTCCGACGATTCTACTGAGTGGAATAAATCGTAAGGCATGATCATGTTACTGGCCTCGAAGGGTCTTTACTTGACACTTGTTCACGTTATTCCTTGACCAATCAACCCAATCCATGATCTCAGCTCCAATGAGCTGCGTGGACCCTACAAGTTGCGTAAGCTTTCCAACCATGCCCTCCGTTTCAGAGTAGTCTGGATGGCCATCTCCAATACAACCCTTCTCGTGCTGAGTCTGCTTCTCTCCCCGCGCAACCGCCGTTTTACAACCACTTGGCCTGATGCTGTTCGTTAGTGCCTCGTGGTAACTATGGGTGGCAAGAGATAGCCTCATGATTACATTTGTGCCTGATAGGGAAAGAAGGGACTGTGGGTGGAGAGGGGAGGAATGCCAACCTACCAACTGTTCATAAGCCCTAGCTTCAGATGAATCTCTATCATGATTTCCATAATCCCCTTCGTGTTCTCCCATATCCCCTTCACAGTAACACCTCTCCATTTCATACCTTCTACTTCATGATGCAGTTTCTGAAACTTCTTCCTCTGGGCCTTGAGCTGTTTTCCCGCTTCGCTGTCCCGACATGCAGGACACGTGCATGTGGCCCTCACGCGTTGAAACCTTTATCTGTGTGTCTTCTTTCAATAGATATGCCCCACAGATACAAACAATACACAAATCCTCCCTTTCTGGATCTATCTCGCCGCTTGGAAAATGCCCTTTCCTATCGGAAAACAAATCAAACTGATCATGTTCCTTGGCAAAAAACACCCCCTGAGCAAACTGGTTTGTTCGCACTATGTTGGGGACTTTTCTATCCATAGCTGGCCTGGCTCTTTGAATACGCCGTCTTCGGGCTCACCATAGAAAAGCCAGTGTTTCTTAGCGATACCATCTCGCCAAATTCCCGTGGTAGTTGCAAACATTGCGCCAATTCATGCCGCTGCGAAGATGGCGTTGTATTCCGAGACAGAAAAGTGCTGGTCTTTTTCATACAGGGACATGACTGACGGCCGTTAAATTGATGTAGAGCACAGACCAACTGAAAGCAGACAACGAGACAGTCCAGATGATGTCATTGCCGACGAGCATCAGGAACGGAATAATGGCCGAATCTTTAACCATTGATCATACCTTTGTAGAGACTTTTGTTCCTGGTCTCTTCCTACCATTGTATCTTCGGCGTCCATGGCGCACACACCAATCTTGCCGGCATTTTGGTCTCGTCGTTCGCTAGTTCTAAGGCATACACATGTTGGCCTTCCTGCTCTTGCATCCATTTGTTCCAGATTTTGCGTTTTTGAATCAGAATGACGTTGGATCTTGTCTCGGAGAACAAGAAGAACACCACCGCGACGGATACATAGCACTAGGAAAGTTGCTTCAGAGTAGTAAACCTAGAGCCACGACGTATGTATACTCCATGATGAACCCTGAGACGAGTGGACCTAGCCCAATCCCAGCTGTTGCTACATCAGCGAAAATTGCCATGGTAATATTTCGCTCATTGCTTGTACTGTATACAAGCCAGCGATGATCCCGTTTCCCATCACGTAGCAGGTCGCGCTGACACCCGCGAAGAACCGAACTACCATCATTACTAATTGACAATCAGTAACGAAGACGACAGTGAGCGATTGACATCGCTGATACTGACCCAATAAAGGTTGGTATCAAGCTGCACGCCAGCAAGAAGGTCGAAAACGCTACGTCGCTGACCAGTACAACCTTTCTCCTTCCAATCAGTTCGGAGAAAGGTGCACCAGAAACAGCGGAAATATGGCAAACCCCGTCGTAAAAGGGAGAATTCTGCACATTACTTGGACATAGCTGAGATTCCATTCCTTGGCCGTTTCACTAGAGGCCGGACTGTACGAGCTACCCGCATATGAAGAGCAACTGACGGCGACACACACAAAAGTAACATGCAGTGTCGTTTTGGCGCAAGACCATTCGAACGGATGATCTTTCTCGGAGCATCGTGGAGCTGTAGGTGGGCATGAAATCTCTTCCCTATTTCTGGTGGCGAATCGTATGTCTCAGTGGCGTGTCTCACAAACAAGCTCGTCATGCACTGTCGGGTTGTCGGATGTCAACATCTCGCTTTCCGTGATCGTGGTCTCCATGCAAGGGGACGACGCCCTAGGGAATTCCTTGCTTGGAGACGAGACTCGGCATGTACTTTAAACTCGATATGAGATCTGGTTCAATAAGAAAAGCGGTTGCACAATGAGAGTCCGCTCAATGGAGGGATATGTTCATCGCATTGCTAAACGAAGACGGGGGCGAGCATCGGACCAACGACTGGAGAAACCTCCATTGGGATCACGAAGTCTGCTTCAAAGTCGAACACGTGCTTCCAAGATACAACAACGAGGTGTCAGCTAGTTGGTTAAAAACATCTTTTAAGCATGTGTTGATGGGTCCATATCTAATAGTTTGGTACTGGTTTGTGCACCACTCCTGCATTATTCGCGACACCGTGACGATGGCTCTCACTAGCTGCTATCAACGTGAAGGAGGTACCCATCCTGTCTTCTCGGCAGGGACGTCAACGAGCGCACCCCAAACGTCAGAGTCATCACTAGCTCAAGGGCAGTGATGCGATTGGCTTGTGATGGGTCGGCTAGATGCAAGTTTACGATTGTCACATATCTCGCCCCAAAGGCATCCGTCTGCTGCGCTGTTCAACGTAATTCCTTCTTCGACAATATGTCACGTATCAAACAGACGCGAGTTAGGTTGAGGACAGTTCTGGCATGGGCGAGACGTCCTGAGTTGGGGGCTGTCTGAGATATCGAAAGATGACCAGATGTTGCCACGGGTATATCTGTATGAAACTGAAGAAAGAGCAAGATGATCTTGTACGAAAATGACAAACAGTCCACCCCAACAATGGCCTTCTATATCATACTATGCGGTATAAGACGATTACCATTCCTCACGGAACCTGTTCTATAGATAACACCTCTATCAATGCACCTGAGCCATTTCCCTCATTTCCGTAACGAAGTTCATCAGAGATAGATACGTATCCATCCATAATCAGGCGAGATCGACGTGGAAAGCGCTTTGTGTGAATATTCACATGGAATAAGCGTAGTGCTTAGACTGGTCGTCTGGGTTTGGCGGAATAAAGTTGGCCTCGAACGCACGCACATCCTCTGCGTTCACGTTTTCCACTCCAGGTAGTCCAAATTTCTAGATATCGATCAGCAAGCTATAATCTTCATGGGAGTGTCATGCACTGTATACAGTGGGCTTACATCCATCACATTTCTCAAGAAAGGAACGATCGGATCCGAAGCCGTGTCTTGGATGACCCATTTACCGAAGTTGAGTGCGGCCCCGAACCCCGCCAGAGTTGAAGACATGAAGTTGATGTTGATAGTGGAACCCCGGTTTTTTAGAACAGATATGATAGGCAGTAGCATATCCACCATCTCTCCAAACTGGAGTATACCAGCCTTGCCATCTCCATGCCATATCTCAATCTTGAAGTCTATCGTGCAACGGCCTTCAATTCGCAGAAGAGCTTGGAGTTGTTTCGATAGTGTCTCTTTCTGCTTGGCTGTCTGCTCTTTAGTCTCGTCGAATTTGACCTTGTAATTGCGATTCTCGTCCCATCCTATGTAGCGCTTGAATGCGATGATCATTTCTAAGTGGGAGATGATATCAGAGATTAGGATGCCGTAGCCACACGGCTCTTGCTGCAGAAACGTATCGAGGAGGTGAAAGCTCGGCTCCCTGATGATAAAGGTACAAACACGATAGTAGGTCGTAATCATTTCCTTCGCAAATTTGAGACCGACATAGTCACTATCCTCCCAATGACGAGGTGTTCTAGTACCCGGGTAGATCCAGGGAAAGACAGGTGATTCGTAGTACCACATCTTCTTTGGTTGTCGGTCGTGCGTAAGTCGGACGTTCAGAGATCTCAGGTAGTCTTTTGAAACACCGTCAAGCATGTATTGATAGATCATGTCCCTAATCTCAATGGGGAGACGAGCTTGCATCTCTTCGGCAAAGGGAAGACACATGGCCTGGCCATAGGCGACAAGCTGGCTTTTGAAGGTCCTGATAAACGTTGATATTATACAAGAACGCAGTCTCGTCATCACTTACTTTTCCCATTCTCGCAACTCCACAGTGATTTCCCGTGACCGGTTGAGAAGTTGAGCTCTATGATCAGGCAAAGCACTCCTGCGAGGTCTTTTCTGATCATTTCCCTGGAAGGAAAAGTCGTTGAGATGCTGAAGTAACTCGCAGGACCGTTGCTTGGCATCCTTTTGCCTGGCATCCTTTTGCCTACTTCATATGAGAAATCGTTGATCCCTCTGAGAGGACATGACACTTACTCGATGATGAGACAGTTGCGCGTTCTTACCGACTGATTGAGGCGTTCTCGAAATATCTCCTGTTTAGTGCGCGTGACTGGGGTTACAGCAGACAGGGGCATGGTGGGACCGTGATTGATACTAAACTAAGCAGATGGGAAGTTTTCTGGTGGTTGTTAACACATTGCCATGTGCCCTCTTATACAAATAAAACACGAAGCCAGGTGCGGTGTTTGTGCAGCGCAGAAATGCCTATAATGCTGACTAGATGTGGCACGAGCTCAGCCCCTGAAATAATCACGTGATACTACCGCATAAACTGGTGTAAATGAGATATGCTAGGCTTAAACAGGCAGGTTGGTCCTCGAATGACAGTTGAGGAATTGGGGATGGAGGTGGGACCTTTTATCGTTAGTCATCCTTATTGATGCCAAGCTACGTGAGGCTGAAAGAACGACCCCACCTTATGAACTCCCCTTAACTCTAATTTGAGGACTAACCTGCCTATTTGAGCCTAGCATATCTCATTTACACCAGTTTATGCGGTATCTATCTTCTCCATTTTCCCTGAGATCCCGCATTCAAGTACATGTCCATGGATTCCGGATTTCAGCTCCAAAAGCATCAGGCTACATACGAGAGTCATCACCGAGGTTATCGTTCTTTTCCTCCGAATGGAACAAACGAAGAATGACTGACACGATTGGCCATTCCCAATCTGTTTCTTCAGAATGCTCATCGATATTCTGGCGAGTTCATGAATGGACTTATGGGGGTCCCAATACCATCCAACTCAACAACTATCGCATTACATAACTTCAAGAGTCAGCTCGACAGTGCCCAACATGCGAGCTGTTTGTCGAGGGCCTTGGACGCAGAGGCTTTGACGAGAAGGATTTTGCGGGATGCGAGGACCAAAATTCGATAGCATCATCCATCCCACAGAGCTTTCCAAAAACTCATGGGCGTTAATGTTGAGACTTTAGATTCAAAAAGGGTTGACAACTTGCTTTTTGCAAGTATTAACTTGTTTGAGGCTAGTCAAGTATCGGACGAGTAGGCGGGACACGCTACCAATTCTGCATAATCATGGGCGTTGTCTAAGCGCTGCATCGAAAGGTACAATCTGATTACATGTGCAATAGCCAACGGGTTAGACCCAATAGTTGTTTCACAGAAAGCATCAAGACGTTGGATCCATCTTCTAGCCCTGACACCCTTTTGTGTGGTATGTTGCCGCTTATGTGTGTGGCTCCACTTCTTGGTGACAAGCAGCTTACCTAGCTAGGCACGTGTATGCAGAAATGGAATTCGAGAACATTGCCAAATACTTTCTTACTGGTATGTTTAGATACTGATAATCTGTCGCTCACAAAGGCTGAGTTAACAGACTTCCCTCAATTGACGCAGTCGTCTTGGTATCGAAAGGCACTTGAGAAAAGACCAACGTAATCACAGGTAACGCACTTAACGCCATGGTAGCCAAGGCAGTGAACAAAACGTGCCCCATTTACTTGTGCAATTTAGATAACGTTCAGTTGTTGGACGGGCTGATAAATGACTCAACAGAACTGATTGTTTCGCCAATGGCCTTTAATATTCGGAGTCCGTTGAGTTACACATCCCAATTTCGGCACTTTAGACTCCAATAGTTGTGTCCGCGTAGCGCTTCTGTAGTTTGTAGTGATTGAGTCTAATGCATTTCATTGTAAAGATAATGTGATTGGATGGGTTGCACTATATTGCTAATATGCCCGTCTCTACCAGGGCTAAGTCCAGGACATTCATTAGACTGGAATACGGTTACATGACGGAGCTTAAAGGTTACCAAAGCGGCGCCATCCTCTAGTTAGAGTGTGGCCTTTTGGTATCTTAGAGATATACGACATAGATAGATTTATTATTGTTGGTATATAGGAATTATCCCTCTTACTACTTTTATCTTACGATGTTCCACCTAACTTTAAACCCAAAGAATAAGTAAGTGTCCCAGGATATCTAGCTCCTATTATCAGGAATAGATATCGAGTTCTCTTTTGCTGTTTGACAGTAAGGTTTTGCAGAACAATATAAATGCTATGTTCCATTGATCACAGTCGCACTCGCACAAATTTAATTTCAAATCACGTCCAGAGCGATGACCTGGGTAGTATGCTCGTATTGTTTGATAAGCTGAATAGTAGACAAAAACAGCAAACAACTTTATGGTAATTTCGTTGGAAATACACTTGTCACAAAGAGTTTAACACTACATACCAAGCTTGGAAGACGAAGTTACTTCTACTCTTTGTTCTGGGTCTCGTCATGCCTTCTAAAACGCCACTGTGCTTTAGCTATTCACTCTAGGTATTGAGCGACTGGATCCGATTGTTGAGCTGGGAACGTCCCTCTGCGCTGGTGCACTATATAGTTGGTTGACACTTGTATTCCGTGGGTTCGATAAGATATTGACAGTAGCCTGTGAAAATGCATTCAACACCACGATCACCGGCGACATTGGGGCACAAGCGTCATGGACTACCGGCATCTTTACTAAAGACCTTCCAAATGGTATGATGGTTCTGCTATGGTCATATATGTGAAAAGGTTGATAATGAAAATAGTGAGCCTGCCTTAATGTTACTGGATATCATCCTTTGGTGCAGCTTCATTGTCTGCTAATCTATGTTTATTTTAGATTGTGCTTTGATGATCTACTTTAAGCATACGAACGGCTCTTACGAGCATGTTCCTACTATACACAATATCGTTTTACCTAACAGTATTCATGGTGGCCGGACAATATACGGCATGCAGAAGGGCTTCAAATTTAACGACAGCGCAAAGACAATGTTGTTTAAACTGTTGAGTCTAAGAGAACTACGACTCTGAAAGGCTTCTTGCTGAGCATACAGCGATTCTGTATGATTTTTGGGAATTAATAGACGCCCTAGATAGCGTAGAATGAATGTACTGGTCCTGAATTTGTTTACTTGAATACTAAAGGCACAAAGTTCCCATAGGCAGATATACCCTGAGATGGATCGTATGCTCATAAAACCCTGCGAAGGTGGTATCTTGAATAATCATCACTTCCCGCCTTGGGTCAATTTGGACAATGAGTACGACTATGACTAAACTGTCACTAGATAATAGAAGCACACCTTGCAGACCTTTAAATTACAGACTAACTTGACAACTAGCCTTACATGCACAGGAAGACCAAAGAGGCCTTTGCAGAGTCTGGCCCCTGTCCGGCGTGGCATCTTGTCCATGAACTCTGGGTCGTATGCGAGCATCTTTGGGATACAACTCAGTCTAACGATACATGTCCCAATGACGGTTCTAATCCACTCTTCCTAGCCCATGGTGACAACAAGAGCTATAGTACTAACGTTGATTGTCTATTTGGCTAGAAGGGAGATTCTCTTTAGAAAGCTAAGGACATGTAGTGCATGTTATAAGGTAAGTCGGCGACTACGAAGTCAATTGGAATTCGCACCTGCTCTCCTTACCCTTTTCAAGAGGATGCCACTAATCTTTGCTTTCTTGGGGTTTAATTCGAGAGAATGGAAAGCCCCTGGAGTCCCAGAGTGTGGCTGCGATAGACAAGTGCGAGCGAAGACGCACACTAGGGAAGATACAAATGCCAGTCTTGCGATATCTGAGACTAGATGTGTGAAAAGCTTACGTAGTACCCGCATGTTAGCTATTTGGTTGACGATGAGATTTTCAGCTCGCGCAGAAGCGCTACAGGCGAAGAGCTGCCGAGAACTGTTGTACGACTTACAGGTAGGACTTCTTTCGCGTGGGTTAAAAGTACTGCAAGGATTACTTTCGTAAAAGGCTCAAACCACATTTAGCTCAACCAATGAATAGTGATTTCACCTTTTTGGTATCAAATCTTACCGACCGACGGTTCATTACAAACAAGAAGGGATATGTTGGCCTTGCGCCTTCAGTTGCCAAGCCTGGCGATCAGATTTTCGTATTGCTACGATGTAGTGTTCCGGTCATTTTGCGACAACACGATAGTACTAAATAATACGAAATCGTGACTGAATGTTGGGTTGACGGTTTCACGAAGAGAGTGTGTGGGGCGGGCATTGACCAGCTCGACCAAGAGTTGCTTTCACTACTGGGAATCATGTTGAGTTGAGAACCCCTGAGCTTTATTTTGATACTTCATTTGCTCATTAAGAATGCACATCGAGCCCTGATTATGTATTCCACTACGAATCCTGTCTATGTACTTATGTTTCCCCTTCAAGTGATGATTTCCGACAGCAACTGTAGATCTGTAGCTGGCAAAAAGACTGGGACACAGTCAACCTCAGATGATCCTTTCGACACAAAGGCGAGGTTTCTAGCTATCACATTAGACCAAACATACGTGCGATCAACAAGATGAAACCTAACCTTCTTCATGCTTCTCTCCGTTCTCACCTAGAACTGGGTCGATGGATCGAAGACCTCGGGACCCTACCGTCTCACTTTGTCGTCCATCTTGTATTCCTTCAAAAGCTTGTCGAGCTCGTTCTCTTCGACAGGCTTGATATTGATACCCATGTCCCTGAACAAGAACGCGACCGCCTCGTGGTGTTTCTCAATCTTTGGACAGCTGTCGATTATTTCTTGAAGTTGTGCAGACCAGCCAGTGAAACTCATTCGTCCTTTTACACATTTCAGGATTTCCGTAATGCATTCTTGGTAGAGGACGTTACTCTCGCCAAGTTCTCTTCGGATTGAGGCATAAAGCGGGTCGAGAGCGGCGTTCATTCTGTCGACGTACTCCCTGCCGGTGAGACTTGGAGTTTGGGGAGTGATTTGCGCGCGGAGAAAGTTGTAGGTAGACATGTCAGTGGTGACATGAATGTGCAAGTTCGCAGGTCAAGTTTGTGGTAAGAGAAGAGGAAAGTGGGGAACTGGGGGGAACAAGACGTTACGTTCATATCATATGATCGAAGGGGCGGTCGACTATTCGCCAAGACGGGTAGAAACGGAACAATAGCAGTATCTTCTTCGTTGCTATTGTGCTGGCAAATCAACACAAGTTGGTGCTGCAAAATGTAACAGCCCATTGCTGCCTGATCTACCAATACTGTAGTGCTATCCTTTCTCTCTCGCTGCCCACATGTTATTTTTCTACTTCACTCCAGCACCATCATGACCCATTCACCCAGATGTACAGAAAGCTACGTCATGTGATCTGATGATCGCCCGCCAAACTAAGCGCGTTTACCGTTTCGTTAGAGTCAACCAAAGTTCTCGATGACCTGCAAACCTTCCTCCACAGTATCTTCATCTAGATCCTTCGGATACCTATAGTACTATAGAAGACATATGCCCCCCACGAACTGTCCGTCGAGATAGTCGTTCGTGAAGCTGTGGTCCTTGGCGAATTGGGCAAATTATTCACTAAGGTTCTGCGTCGACATCAGAGGTGGCGCATCGTCGTAATCGTAGCCAGAAAAAGAGCTAGTGTTTGATGATCCAGCCTGATCCGCCTGAGGGATTGAATGGTTTGAGATAGATTGGTTAGATGCAACTGGGTTATGAGAGTTTGAGTATATCGACTTCTCAATAACCGGATTGTTGACTGCGCCGAACAGTGGTGAAGGTGGTTCATTTAAAGGATGATTTATCAGCTCACCTGGTTTCGCGCCTGCTGTCTTATCGAAGATGCGGGAGTCAGATTTCTGTTTATCCAAAAGAGGCGCTCTGATAGACCCAGAGGCAATCGCCGACTCCACGACAGGATGTGCAAAGTGTCAAGTACGCTGCGTCATCCCGTGACGACCTTGGGGAGCTAAGCATGATCCGGTGGTATCAAATTACAGAGCATCTAACCCCACAGAACTCGTGAACAGACAGGAAATATTTGACAAACCCTCCATATTTGCGTCATTATCGCTGCTGTAGACTTCACATTTCATGCTACCAATACACTTTTTTATTTGCTTGAGCGTGACTGCTTCGCCTTCTGGTGATTGGTAGGTAAAGTCGGGGGAATTTCTCTATGAATCCTCGGTTCTCATGTAGAGATAGCTGAGTTTGCCGGCTTAAACTTCATCGATTTTCTCATCGCGACGAAAAGGCTAAATTCCCTTGAGGTACTGGCAATACGCACCGGTGCAAAGAGACGTCAGAATGATTACTGGATATTTTGCATCTTAACGTGGGCTTTGTAGTGGTGGTTGCGGCAGTGGATGGGGTGGGAATTACAGCAGTTTGCAGAGGCCTTTAGGCAGTACAGACGCATTCACTTAGTGGAATCGCCAGCGAGAGTTGCCTCTAAACCTACGGCGATTGGAGATGGAAGGTTGTCGTAAGTAAAGCTGGGGATTATAGAAACAAGCGATGACTACTTGCGAGGTTCGTTTTGATTTTTGCTTATGAAAGGTGTCCTCGGGGGTAGCTGTATGTAATACCAATTCCCAAACTCCCCCATCGAACTAGTGAGTATTTCTGGCTGTTCTCTTCATTGTTCATCATTCAATATTCAGTCATGTGTCACATTGTAAGTTTGAAATCGCTAGCCTCGCAAGCACGACCGGACGTCTAAGCAATACATGAAGGTCTACACCAATTCACCAATGAATTGTATCACAGGCATGATAGTAACAGGCCTAGATGCTACACTCACCGTTGAGATAGCCTCACATCATCTCTATTTTCTCAACCTCCCTTCCCTTATCTAATAGAACTCGAATCTGTCTTCCGTCCATCGTCTCGAAGAACCCCTTTCTTAGCCCATCCAGATAGAGCTCATAACCAGGCATGTAACCGTTGACAAACGCAGTGATAGCTGCATCGGACATTCCAGACCCTTTCTTTGCGATCAACGCATGCTCCTGCTGCAGCCGCCAATGATATACGTTCTGCAGATCGTTTGTGTCGATGTGAATCATGAAATCGAAATGTTGCGGACCCATGAACGTCTCACAGTATCGCTTGAGGTTCTCATTGAGTTGAAGAAGATGGGGTAGCTGGTGATCCGCAAGTGTGCCATGTGTTTGGTGTTGCGCATCCTCGTGTTTGGCTTGGACTTGGGAATTAGGAAGTGGCCGAAATCCTACACACCAGCCTTCGAAGATGACAACGTCGGGTTTCGTGGTGATGATTGACCATTCAGACTCGGGTGCGCGGTTACCCTCGCCGTTGAATTGACTCTTGTCGAAACTTGGAATCTTCAATTCACCCTCCCCTTCATAGGCTCTCAACTCCGCGAAGAACCTTCCAGCAAGCTCTTCGTCATGCGTCCCCGGTTGTCCACGTGTTCGGTATAACTTATTTTCGGGATCTTTGTCGCGCTGGGCAATTAGATCGTCGTGAGTTTTATATACGTCGTCGAGGGAGATTGTTATCGCATTGAGTGCGTGCTCATTTATCAGGAGGGAGACGATTTCGGTCGCCCACGTTGATTTCCCACTGCCTTGGAGACCTGTTATACCCAGGATGATAGGTCTTGAAGACGCTTGCCGCCGAATTTCGATTTTGGGGACCAGTAGGTCGAGAACGCGCCGTATGTTGGTCTCCAAAGACATAGTATAGGGTTCGGTTCTGGAAGAGGTGGAGTTCCCGACAGCGAAATTTCGACTTGATGAGGAGCAACCGGCGGCGGCGTGTCTAACGTTTCTGTCGGATGTCGACCCGAACATGTCGGTCACGTGAGATTTAATATTTTTGCGCATTCGTCAAAAGTAGACTTGGTACTGTAAGGCGTTGTTCCCGTCACGACTTGCCGATGTATCCTTATTCCCGCATTTCCCCCGCTTCTGAAGCCACACCCTTTTGTCAGGAACCCAGCAACACACAATTATAGACCGAATCATTTAACAAGACGGTAGGTATCTTTTGGTGTGGATGAGTTTATCAACATAGCAAACTGCTACAAAACGCAAAACGAGGCCCTCCCTACATACGTATAAGAGCAGTCCCTAATAATAACCGCCCAACTTAATCCTACAATTTGCGTCATCATGTCACCAATCTCACTCCAACGGAAACACTCCATCGCGACCATGGGTGCTGATGGCATCGGCCCCGAAGTTGTCAATGCAGGTGTTCAGGTGTTGAAGAAGCTGGCTAAACTTGACGGAACCTTTGAGCTCGAATTTGAGGAGTATGATTGGAGCTCAGAAACATATAAGAAGACAGGCAAATACATCCCAGATGGAGGACTCGACAAGTTGAAGAAGCACGATGCGATTCTCTTTGGGGCTGTCGGTGCACCTGGTGAGCATCACGAGGCCTGATTCAACCACCACGCTGACCAAAACCAAGGTGTACCTGATCACATCTCGCTTTGGGGACTTCGCCTAGCTATATGCCAACCCTTCCAGCAGTACGCCAACGTTCGTCCAACCAAGATCTTTCGTGGTACCTCCTCGCCACTACGAAATGCTGGACACGGCGATCTCGACTGGGTCATAATTCGAGAAAATTCCGAGGGTGAATATGCTGGACAAGGTGGCCGTTCTCATCAAGGCAAGCCTTGGGAAATTGCTACTGAGGTGTCAATCTTTTCCCGACATGCCGTGGAACGTATCATGCGATTCGCGTTTGAGTCTGCGCAAAAGAGGCCACGGAAGCTTCTCACGGTTGTGACGAAGAGTAATGCTCAGAGAAATGGAATGGTGCTTTGGGATGAGGTGGCACAGGAGGTGAGCAAAGACTTCCCAGATGTCAATTGGGACAAGATGCTAGTTGATGCAATGACCTGCCGGATGGTATTGGATCCGAAGTCTTTGGATACGATTGTGGCAACGAATCTTGTGAGTTCTCCATTGTTATCTTTTCCACATTGTTTGTTGAAAAGCTGGACAGCACGCGGACATCTTATCGGACCTGGCTGCAGCTCTGGCGGGAAGCATTGGGATAGCTCCAACATCTAACCTAGATCCTACACGCGAGAACCCATCTATGTTTGAGCCCATTCACGGCTCTGCCTTCGACATCACAGGCAAAGGCGTCGCCAATCCGGTAGCCACTTTCTGGACGGCCTCTGAGATGCTAATCTGGTTGGGAGAAGAAGATGCTGCCAAGATAATGATGGACGCCGTGGAGGCTGTCACCGAGCGAGGTATCAGAACGAAGGATCTAGGAGGGAACTCGAGAACGAAAGAAGTAACGGAAGCTGTATGTAAGGAGTTGGAAACGGTGTACGCAAAGTTAGAAAAGAAGGAGGAGTAAACGAGGCTAAAAAGGGAGTGTATTTAGCCCAGCATCTTGGGAAGAATAAAAAGAATGTCGCTACTGTTGAGGGCACCCATCAGACACCTATATGCGCGGGTTGCATAACCACGGCGCTCCCGCCTACCTCCCCACGTTGTACTAAAACCTTGGTCCTGCATAGCAAGATCTTGCATCATCTCAAGATAGCCGGGGGCGATCCCGAGTCCCGGCGGCCAGAGCTCTCGGATGACAGACGGTCGGTCGATTCAGATGGAAAAGTACCCCAAAATGCTGTGTCTAAGCGCTCCACTACCACTCGCCCCGGCATAAGACAGACAAAATCCAACAAACTCCTCAAACTGAACTGCGAAATCGAACTTCTCTCGATATTGTTCTTGTTCTTGCTTCCAAACTTGCAAGGCTTAGGGTTAAGCCCTGAACGAGTTTGTCTGGGATGGCATGAGAACGATTCCAATATCAAACACGATTTCTCTAGTATCTACGCGTTTGCTCGACGATATGGCCACGAAATCTAATCAAACTCGGTCTCTCAATTCACCTCTGGGATCTCTGGAAGCGGTAAAGTTCTTCTATTGCCAGTGTTCTCGTTGCATGATTGGGCTCAGAACTTCAAACATGTTTCTGAAAGAGAAATTTAGAGGAAGGAATGCTGACAGCTTGAGCTGTCCAGCGGATGCACATTCAGACTAAGTATGCTTCTCGGTACGTACCATGACGAGTGTAGGCGACATTGTCGTACAAAAGCACCAACAGTTGTATGAACCTTCAGGGCAATTGTGTTGTTGTCAGAGCCTTTTCTGTGGTTCGCTGTACACTTGCTACAAAGTTCCACACAGGCAGGCTAGTCCTATGACAGGGGTTGCGCTACTGTACCGATAGTGTGCAAAATTGACAGCCTACTATACTCACATACCTAGGCGCGGCATGTGAAGAACAGTATTACTGAACGCTGCAGATGTTCCATGACTCGGGATACGTGTAAGGATTTTGTGCCGTGAATACAATGCGATTGCTGTTACAGACGTCCGCTGCTACGAGTATGAAATGGGGTTCTGCCGTATTAGGGAAAAGACAAGAAACCTTTCGATAGTTGTGAAGGGCCCCCTGGTTCAACAGGGCCAACATCTGACTCAAATTCTATTGTAGTGTTTGCGTTTGCCACTGTGCAAGTTCTGCATTCCTCAAAAAGGCAGTTCAAGGAAAACGCGTCGAGAGCTGCAGAAGTTCCATGGTTTACAATAGTGTGTCGCATGAGACTGCTGCGCTTCTGCGGGTTACGACGCCTTCCCGCCTTTTAGTGCAGTAGGTTGAAACCCCTATCGCTTACATTTCACGGCTACAGAAGATGTGGAAGTAAGAGCATCCAAAACTGTTCGTGTTCCGCGGTTCGGAAGGTTGGAAATTCTTAGAAGATTTCCGGGCGAGTAAGTTTGGCGGCTTTATAACGCCTTGAAGTACGTGCGTTCCTATTATTGGTATAGTCAGGGTGGGTTGAAGCATCAAGTGCATACTTGTTACTACAACAGGCAATCTCAACTGGAAGGTGTCAAAAGCTGTTTACGTTCCGTGGTTGAACAAGTTCACAACTGGAATACCTGGCCTTGGGGGTATTGCAACCCAAGAAATCTTGTTGTTTCAAGTGTGGTGAGAAATAATTACTCGGATAGGAAAAAAGGGCAATTTCGTCCAAGGCTGCGGGTGTTCCATGGTTCCATGCGTCTAAAAACTTCTTATTTATCCTTGGGCAAGTTGCGGTATGATGTTGATCACAACTTTACCGACATTCACCGACATTGACCGACATTGACCGGCATTCGATATAGATGGGTTGAATGTTTCGAATGTATACTGCGCGGTGCACAGAATAGTGCATAGCGATCGTATACCTCTCAGCCTGGTACTCACATATTCGCAAACGACGGTCAGAAAAGAGATTTCGTAATCTATCGTAATCTTGGTTTGGGGTTCAAAAGCAAGCCTCTGCTGTATTTCGAACCTCGGTTGGCATGCCGAACGGTTGACTTGGCATTTGAATCCGCCCGACCGCTATTAGTAATGCATGAACCGTTCTTGTATGTATATCCATCATAATTACGAAGAAGGAGTAGATAGAATATAACAATAAAGTAAAATGTTGAGAGCATTATGTAGAAGAGACGTGTATGGGATTTCCTAACTCTTGCGCTAAATTTGTAAGCGGTAAAGCGCCATCTCAGAGGGAAGATCCGATGCTTGATCCGACACGGGGCGAAACACCCATGGCAACGATTATGACGTTGCTCTTGTTTCTTCCCAATTTGAAAGAGCTGTCTTCCTTCGTGGTGGGATCTCCGCCCCTGAAATTCGATTCCGGAAGAATCTCATGGGCTCGCCGTTAGCATAGAACATAGCATCAACAACCTCGAGAGTGAAGTGAAGGGGTTTCAGGACTTTCGGAAATTGGAGATGCTGGAAGTTGACGTACAAGTTCTGGTCGGCGGTGCATACAACGATTATCCCCTCACTAACCTGCAAGAAATGTTACCGCTGAGGATCAAGAAGGTGTTGTTGAACTTGGAGAAGGGAGAGTTCGGCGTGATGCAACACCTGGTGGATGGTTTCAAAGAAGCATGGGAAAGCAAGTTGGAAGGACTGGACAAGATTGTCGTGAGAGCCACGAGGAGATACGGTGGCGTACCAGGGGGCATTTGGAAAGAGGCAGAGCAAAAGGTGGTGGAAGAGGGGATCAAGTGGATATCGGTAAGCGAACAGAAGTATGCGAATATGGGGTGGATAAAGGAGTACTGCGACAAGTTTAACGTGGGTGATGAGAGCGTCGCCACATCTGATTCGGAGAGTGATTAGAATAGGAAAGACTTGAGTGAGATTTGATATATGAATATGGATATGGTATAAGATCTATGAAGAGTGAAAACGCCGTCCGGTATGCAGGGTACTCAGCTCAAGCTAAGCTATGGGGCGATATCCGAACACCAAAACACCGATGTCGAGGAAAGACGAAAAGATGAGCAAGTTGTAGCGGTAGTGCCCAGGTCAACCCTTCTAAGCAGTAGGAGCAGCACCCGAAGGTATCGCGCCGGACGGTATAGTTCCATTCATGGTTCCATTTCCGCCAGCACCACCACCTCCAAAAGCAGACTCGGCGTTGGCAACACCGCCACCAGCATAGTAAGTGGCAGCGACGTTGTAGTAGTCATCATCCGTGTAGTCAGCAGTGACATTGATACCGATCTGAATCCAAGCGAGAAGACCGTCAGTGACATCGTCACCGAGGTAGACGAACTCTGGGAAGGGATCGTATGTGGTTCCAGCCTGGACAATGCTCCACATGTCCTCGTCATTGGAGGTGTATGCCTGCGTATTGGTGTTGTACGGGGCAGTGGCCTCGACAGCAGAAACGAGAACTTCGGGGTAGAAGACCTGTCCAATGTGCGTCACGGCGCCGCCAGTGGTGGTTCCATTGTCGTAAAGCGTTACGTTTGACTTGGTAAGCAGATGGGTATGGATAGCACGGCCATCATAGTGACCAGGGAAGATGGTCTCGAAGGAAGCGACACCATCTTCGTCAGTCTCCTGGATGCCGCGGAGGAAAGTGGTGTTGAGGCCGGCTTGGCCAGACTCGACACCGCTGTATACACCAGTGGCGTTGCAGTTCCAGACATCGACGTAGAGAGCCGGCACGGGCTCGCAGGTAGTGATATCAATGTACTGTGCCTCGAGATAGAGTTCTACACCGGCTTGGCCTTCTTTGACATCTTTGCGGATGAGCTCGCCGTTCACATAGTATGGGCCATCCGTGATCTCAGGAGTCAGGATGTAGGATGTGTTGGCTGCAAAGATGGTGCTCTCGGGAGTATCGGTAGTATAGTCAACGACGCCGGTCTGGTTGTGGTTGACGGCTTCGAAGCTTTGTAGAGTAGCGAGGTCACGACGGAATTTGTTGGCCTCTGAAAACGACATGATTAGCTTGTTGTATAAACGACCAAGGAGAAGCAATAAGACTCACTGGCACTAATACCACGCTTCTCGCGCAGTTGACTGAGAGCCTTGGAACGTCGCTGAACAGCGCGCTGCATCAGCTGACGGTGCTTCAGCGAGCCCTGGCAGTTGGCAAGCGCGCGCTTTGCATCAGCGGCTCGCAGTTGGCGCACATGGATTTGGCGCTTCACGTGCTCCATGTCATGCTTTTCGCCGGGGTGGGCAGCGGCGAAGCCAGCAAGAGAGGAGACGGCAACGGCGGCGCCGATGATGATTGATCCGAAGTTGACCATTGTGAAAGGGGTATTATGAATGAAATAGCCGTGTGTTGATTGGGTATAGAAGTGACGAAGCTGAAGGATCAAAGTTTGGTGATGATGGCTGTCCAGTGGTGTACTACACCATGGCCTTTATACGAGCATACTATGAGCATACTACGAGCATACTACGAGCATTTTTTAGTATCGACTGCGCCCTCTAATCTCAGCACTGCCGATTGTTTCCCGTCATTACACAGCAGTCGTGACGCGGCCACTGGCCCTTTGCCAAGAAGAAAGGAAAACTTGTGCACTTTGGGCGAAATCGCCGTGAATGTGTACTGAGTAGGCGAAGCTAGTCCCGCCCACCCTATTTTTCCTCCGAGATGCCTGTGGTGCTCATGTGGCAGTGTCCCGTTTTGAAGCAATAGACCAGTCATGGAGTCCCTATGCATGATTGTAGTTTTGCAGTGCCACTGCAGTTCGGGGGGTTATCTTGGCGTTTTGCGTACATATGTACGTAGTCAAAAGTGCCTTTGTATTGAAACGGGGCCACGAGGCCACGGGGCGATGCTGCTTGAGGTTTAGACTCGTCGGCCCCACCCGCATTAGCACCACAAATAGCATCACTGCGTTGATACATAATCATGTATTGTCGTATGTATGTACCTTGCATTGATATTGCGGGTGAATTGCGGGCGAACTGTGGGTGTGTATAATAGGAGAAATTCCATTGGCCTGGTGTGTGTGTCTCTCTCAGAGGTCTGTTTTTTTTTCAGTGCGTTCAAGTCGTCGCAAGCCTTTCCCAAGCTCTTGGCTGCAACCTGCAAGCATGTCCATTGATGAAAGGACCAATCTCTGAACCCACTGTTAAAGTAAAACACGTCATATAGATGCTTGGAACGAACCCCTCGTGGAAAGCATCCATTCCAGCGCTCCTCCCAATGACTGTGACAAAGAACAGAGAAGGACGGGAGAAGGCTGCTGATGGTTATAGATGTACTATATATAATATCTATGTACAAGAACATGATGATGGAGTGTTTACCTGGATGAGTCGTCATGGAAACTATCCGACGTATGTAGTGCCAATCACTATCACGTGCACGCTAGCGTCATTCTATGAGAGGCGTCAATTTTCTCCCCTTCCAGAGGTAGCTAATACATTCACCGTGCCGTATCATCGTCCAGTTCTTCGAAACCTCATTCCCCAATCGCCAATCCCCAATCCCAAACATCTATACATAGAACATGGCAGAGTCGCGTAAACGCCAGCGCACTGACACGGTGGCGAATCCTCGAATTCTTTCCGCCCAAGTATCCGGTCCCGTGCATGACCTCGAGCAGTGCATACAAGTTCTCCGCCAAAAGGACCCTCATTTCCTAGATTGTTTCCTCCTCCAGCTTGCGCAATCTCAACCAAATATTGCCTCTGTTCTCCGCTTGAAATACGACGGCTTGCTGCAGCACCAACGCAGCCGAGTCTGCAGTTTTGACCACTACTCCAAAAGCGTGTGGCATACACTTAACTCAAAGTGACGATCCTTGAGTGGATCCCATGCCTACAACATCTCCTTTGAAGTCTTCAACGGTGTCAGCAACACCATCCGAAAAATTGCGACTGAAGCGGGTTCCGCGCAAAACTCCTTTGGCACCAAACAGTCTGGTCTCGAGACGCTGCGGAAGATTGGGAAGACCATATGTCTGATCTCGAACGATACGCTCGGGAATGAGGTGCAGCAGCAGTTCTCGCATGGCGGGACACTTCTGGAGGATGCAATGCTCGCCATTGTAAAACGTTATGACGGATGAGGAGCGCGACCAGATGTGTGTACACGATGATGGTCGCTCAACCTTTCTGCAGAAAATGGACGAGCTTCAGCAGCTTGCGGACGACTATTGCGTATTTGAGCAGCTGGGGGACGTCATCGATGAATATTATCAAGACGCTGAGGATTCTGAGAGGAGAGATTCCTTATCGACAAGGCTGGTTTATCGATAAGGGATAAGGGAGACACGGGTGGGCTGGTCTGTCGATAAGGCTGGTCTGGTCCGTGCACAAACAAATTTCAACTCGTTACTCGTCCACAGCATCATCGCATCTTCAATTCCGTGACTCCATCTCCGTCAACTCATCTTTTCTCTTTGTTCAATCCTTCAACGCTTTTTTTCCCCCTTCTGGCACATCTATCATCTGGTGTTACACCACATCCTTCGTCGTACGTAAACTCAGCCCAGTAGTGTACCACTTTGTATACCTAGGTACAGACCATGACAATACCATCGCATTGTGCCACACACTAGCCATGTCTTTCATACTCGGTCCTTTCCGTTCATTTGCAAATTCAATGCAGATATCAGCTTCAAGTCCCGTGAATCGATTACCATCGATACTACTACCGGTGCCTAGGGCACCACCCGTACTCTCCAATCATGTTCAGCCTCGCATTTTCACTTGCGCCAAAGGCACATTGGCGAGGCGGAACACTACGCAAAAGGGGCCTCCAACGCCGACTGTCCCTTCGCGCCAGAAGGTGATACCGAAGAACCCTTCAGCGCAAATTCAACCTTCCCCCTCCAAGGCTCCCCTACAACCAGGTATGCTCAAGATTTTGGCCCGAATGGAGGAACTCAATATCAAGAAAAATCAGCCAGGAAAAGGGGACAAGGACCATGCGCAAGCAGAGCAACAAGAGTCCACGCCGAGTATACCAAAAGCGCCGAGAGCGCCCGCACAGCAGCGAATCACCTCACAGTTACCACAACACAGGAACAGCAGCTCGAATCCGGAAGAGGACACAACGAGCTTCGAAGAGAAAAAAATCATCAACGAAAAGGATGCACTGTTACAGCTTTACCTTCTTCCTGTTGGATTCCTAGTCTTCGGGAGTGCATTGCTCTATGGGACACTTGCCTTGTTTGATTCTCAATGGGGTTCTTTACACGGCGCAACCGGTGTCGAACATACGCCGACATCAGACGCCTGGCTTCCCACATTTGCAATGCTAAAGGATGGGTACAATTCGATACTCAAAGAAACGGATAACGCCACTATCGGAATAGTATTTGTTAGTGTCGCAGTCCAGCTCCTGAAAAGATGCCCATTACCCATCTGGTACAAGATGATCCACATCCCTCTATTAAAGGTACCTGGTAGCTACACGCTCTTTACGCATCCTTTAACACACACCACTTGGTTGAATCTTGCTTCAACCACTTTCTTCGTCGTCTGGTTTCTACCCGAAGTTGCCAACATACTGGGTGGTGATACTTTCCACGCATCCGCCTTCTTCTTCATGTTTCCCCCTATCATGGCATACCTCGAACATTTTTCACCACAGCGGTCGATTCCGGGAAGTGTTCAAGCAATAACTAGCCCGAGTATAGCAATCTGCGCCATGTTCGGTGCGATTGTGGCTGCACGTCCGCATGAGAAGTTCTGGCTGCCATACCTGGGTGTTTTGAGATTGGAGGCTGTGCAGTGGGGGCTTCTGTGGGTTGCGATGGAATCTTTGGGACTGATTTTTGTTTACGCCAGGATAGGCGGGGCGCTCGTGAGTATCCCGGATCTTCTTACAAGTCAGATTTAACAATTTTGAATAGAGTCGATTGGGTGGAGCAGGTCTTGGGGCCGCCTACATTTACTTGGATGTTGACAATAATGTTTGGAAGCCGCTTGTACGGATTTGTCGTGGCCCTGAGGATCCAGGCAAGGGAAGGGAAACGAGTGATGTCGCGGTCTGAAAGCTGTCCAACTCCACAATCAAGATCGACCAAGAGTGAGTCGCATAACAGACGATTCATCGTTGGAGAACAACATGGCGTTTTCAAGATGGCGAATGCCAATGTATCAATATATTCACAGTACACGATACATCCCTTTCCTATTAAAAGAGGAGACGGCGACGAGCTCTTCATCTCCTTTGACTTGGGAATAAAGGGCCACAATTTTCATTCTATCACATGATCATCTCCCGCTCTCAATCTTCCTTTTAGTGGAGAGTTTCAGAAAATGTAATGCCGAAGCAGAGTGAGATCCAGCACGAAACACGCAAAGCCCGTAGGTCGTCGAGTGGCGTATTTGGTAGGTCGTCGAGTGGCATATCTTGCATGAGATGCCTTTCTTGGTGGGGCGATGCTAATTAATTATTGCCTGTGTGAGCAAAACCGAGGGCATTTTCGTGTGCGCCCGTAATTTCCACACACGACATCAACCTATGTACTCGGGTTTAGAACGATTGATTGCATGACATCACGCAAAGCCTATTCTGTGCTGTCCCACAAGGAAGAAGAAAAGAAGGAAGAAAAGAAGGACGGAAAGAAGGACAAAAAGAGAGGAAAAGAAAGAAGAAAAGAAAGAAGAAAACAAGGACAAAAACAAGGACAAAAAGAAGGACAAAAAGAGACGAAAAGAAAGAAAGAAGAAAAGAAAAAAGAACAGGAAGAAGAAGAAAAAAACTCCAACTTTCGGCGGCTTATTGCCCGGCCTCCGGGATTTGGTTCCGCGGAGCTAGTTGTACGTGCAATGTGTTGCCTCAGACACGTCGCGTCCTCGCTGACCTGCACACGACAAAATCTCCCACCACAATGGAACAGCATCTAGGAAAACGGCAGCGCGTGGAATCCCAGGGCCATGCCCTCCAGCAACCCTCGTATGCCGGCTATAATCCCATGTATGCACCTGCCAACGTCTCCGCTCAGCAGCAGCAGCAGCAGCCACCACAACAGCGATATGTCACACACAATGACCTCTGGACCACAATTCGGAACCTTGACGAGGCCTTTGTTCGCGAAACACTATTTCATGCCGCCGTGGGAAATCTAAGCCAACCACAAATATTGAACAAGGTCGTGGACGTTCACGAAGCGCGATCTAGGGAAGAGGCCGGGCGAATGGATGCGCAACGCACAGATGAGGATCTACGACTAAGAGAAGAGAATGTGCGGGTAGATGCACTCCGGAGGGTCGAAGAATCACGATTAGAACAAGAGCGGGAACGCGTGGTCGACTTTGAGCATCACGTTGCTCAAATATCAGCCTGTCTAGAGGATGGCCCGGCGGACGGAAAACGTGCTTCGTACAACGCATTCAAGGAAATCGTCATACCAACCATTATGGATATCAAGCTGAAGGCAGAAGCACCAAACGTCAATTTTGCAACACGGTTCAATGCCTTGGAATCCTTGCGCAAGGTTGCTGAAGCCGTATGCGCCAATGTCAATGGTACTTCCGGCGGAGAAGTTGCGTCCAGGTTCGTCAGCGATCATGCAATTGAGCATTGCATGCTTGCAATCATCCAGGCAATGACACCCAAAGAACGGAAGTATCTTTACCAGTATAACAGTGACGGATCGACATGGGGTGAGAAGGCGGAAGCACTTTGGGAGTTGGGAGACCACAAATACAACGATCAAAGCCTGTTCACAAGAATGGATCAAGTTATTGAACTCCTTCAAGAAGATACAAGCGCGAGTGAAGTTGCAGTCCAACAGCAACCTCATACTCAGGTCCAGGGTGGTGTGAGTAGGATCGCACCGCCGCTTTCTGGTCAATCGGGTGCAGGACCTGGATCCATGGTTCCTAATCAACAACAACAGCATCAATTCTCTTCACCTCAACAGCAACAGGTCTTTCAACAGGCACAACAACCCTCGCCCCAGCAGAGGCAACAGGCACAGCAACAATACTCCTCACCTCAACAGCATCAGACACAGCAACTCTCTCCCCAACAAAGACAACAACACCAGGCACAGCAACAAGTAGAGCAACATCATCGCCAGTTGTATGCTCATCAACAGCAAGCACAAGCACAAGCACAAGCACAAGCACAGCAGCAGCAGAATCAGGTAGCAGCACATGCTCAAGCAAATCGAGCTTATGCAGCACAACATGCCCAGGCACAAGCACAAGCACAAGCACAAGCACAAGCACAAGCACAAGCACAAGCACAAGCTCAGGCGCGAGCGCAGCAGGGGCAGCAACAACAGCAACCGGCCGCTTACTATGGGCAAGCGTACATGCAGCAGAACATGCAGCCTTACCCACCAACCGTGCACCAAAATGGCATGCCTTACGCCCAATGAGAGAGTCCCACACAGGCACAGCGCTGCCAAGAAAGGTAGGCATTTGATCTCCGAAAGATTCGCGACTTTCTGAGACCATCACACTCTTCCAGTCACGAATCATTGGTACCATCACATTCATAGCATCATAGAAGGCGGTTTTGGTCTTTTCATCGTTCATGTTTTCTCTTCCTTGTATCAATCTTGTGCCGTCCTGTCTTGGACTTATCACACCTGGCTTGCATCCAAGCAAGCTGACGGCGGCCTCGAGTGCGTTTCCGAGAGCGACATTGCCACATGCGAAACACTCTTCGACGGAGACACCTTGGTCACGGATATCATTGCACGCCTAGCCCTCGACCCAATACCAGCCGAGGTTGAACATGCCCTCAGCAACACATACAACCTCGTTTGGGAGTTTGCGCTCTCATTCCCAGATGCTCATATTTATCTCGTTGACCTCATCAAAGCCCTTGCACGATCTTTCTCTAGTTTCGACAAAGGGCCTTATAGCTTCACCCTCCGCGACGTCCACGACCTCGAATTCCACGGGTCTCTGTGATCTCTATCTCATCCAAAGAAGTCAAAAAAAAAACACGAACATCCGGCCACTTCAAAGCCCCATCAGATCCACCAGCCTCCGGGCTCACGGTACCAATCTCTAAAACCCGAGCTTCGCCTTGTACGTCGAATTAGAGGGAGCGAGAGATCCGTGGTCTGCAACCCGGGCAAACCCCCACTGCTTCCGGTCTACTATAGCTGTGCGCACCGTCTTCTTCAATCTTATCCGCAGGCGCAACAATCTGGTTGCGTTCCCGAGGTCGTCCTCGAACAGCAATTCTAGCTGACAGTACCAGCCATGCGGTGTCGTATCCAGCGTTACGCACAATTCGTTTCGATAAACGGATCAAAGGAGAACTTCTTTGAGATGTGTGCACAGACTGATGGACCAGCCGTGGTAGTTGGTATAACCGAACAGGGTGCAGTCAGGCTAGGGACTTGAACGTAGGTACTTGATCGCTTCCCGACCATCGGGCACCCCCATTCGGATTGGATCCATGCGGCCGCGGATCAAATTTCCCCGAGTGCTCTGCTTTTCGCCGACGGTAGTTGTTGCGGCGCGGACTTTGGACTGGGCTCGGTGGGCGCGCGTGTGGCTCTCGTGGCAGTGGAGGACGCGGCGCAACCGCTGGTATCGCTCATGCGGTACGTACGTCTATGGTGGTGATCTATCGTAACTGGCCTCGTTTCCCCCTTTCATCCGAGAGAAGCCTTCCACGTGGTATTTGCTAATTTGAACAGGCGCTGGCCCTCTATGCAGTCCGACTCGGCCAAGATAAGCATTTTGTCCGTGTGTTTCTCGAGTGCGAGTTTGTGATGCGCCTTTTTGACCGCTGATAGGACAGAGGACTTTGGACGTTTATCACGGGCAACTGGTTCATCGCTACGCGAGACGGTCGCACCTTGTGAATATTGTTCGTATTTACGATTTTGGCGTCTGCACGAGTAGATGAGGCGAGCAAAAGCACAGGGACTTGTGGTCAATGGAACTCTTGGATGCTGTTCCACCCTCTTCTGCACTGCATTTACTCAGGGACCACTAAGCAAACAAGTCAAGATGAATGAACAAAGTGAAATCTATTTGGTATCATATACAATATGCAGTGGCTAAATACTAATGACTAACAAAGGAAAGTATGGGTATCATTGAACATCAACCTCTCCTCCTTCTCCACCTCTTCCTTCTTTTGTCTAAGCATGATATCCATGCGCGCCCCTCACTGCGCTATCGAGACTCTTCTTCACCTCCTCAAATCTAAATTGCTGCAGGCTGTTCATCTCCTGCTCAATCTGCTCAATCGTCATCTTCTCGTTCGTCAATCTTCTCTTCTGCCTGGAGTAGCTCCTCGCAAGCAGGATCTCGCCGCCTGTCTCATCGTAGGCGGGCAGGCTGTGTGGTTGTGGTGAGCTGTGAGACTCCATCTCTGGGGAACCGTAGTTGGAGGAGGGTGTTGGTGAACATTTCTCTAGTGCTGTCGCCGGGGGTGTAGCGAGGGCGAAATGCAGTCTAAGAGGGGAATGGGGTGGGATTGCGGGAGGTTCAATCAGGGGTGTGGGTTCGTATTGGGGTTCGGAAGTGGATTGTTTGGCCGCAAATGGGGGTGGGGGGTGGTATTGGGTTTCGGGCTGTTGGGCATTGGACGGCCAGTGAGATATGTGTGTGTCGGGGGTGGGCATGTATCGCATTGGTGGGATGAAGGTTGTTTGTGGGAGAGTGGGCGTAGTGTAGTGTTCGCTCAGCGATGTGCTATCCGGATCTGGTGCCAGGGAATAAACAGAACGGTGTTTGTCAAGCTTCGAGGGCCAGCGAGAAATGCGCGCATCGACTGCCGACGTTGGCGCCAACGGCTTCCGGGGTGGGATACTGTTCTGGCGGGAGGGCATGTTGCGGAGGTCAGTGGTATCAACACTCCAAGGGTCGCTATTCCATGGCTCCTGGGTAGCAGCGTATTCAGCTTGATGGATGCTCTGTCGCCGTCCGGAGGGAAATTGAGAGACTCGGTCAGGCCTGTGCGAGATGTTGAATGGTGCGACACCGACACCCATCCCCCTCTCTATATCGTCCATGCTGTTCCGCTTCGATGAGTATCGACTGGATGCGCCGCCGGGAGTTGGCTGGCAAGAGCGGTCGTTGAGGTCTTCTTGGATGGGGTTGAGTAGTCTTTGCTGTTGCGCTTCGTGGAACTGGGCTTGCTCGTTGGCCACCGGCTGCTTTCCGTTGTTTTGTGGTAGGACCTGAAGCGCTCGCATATCTTGCCGGGGCATAGGTTGCTGGCCAAGAGATCGCTCCATTGTCGCACTAAGCCTTGCATTCTTTCCAGTGTGGCTGGCTAGAGACCCTTTGGGTGTGTTGCCGGTCGCGCTGCGCAGGGAAGAGAAGGGCGATGCGACAGCTTTCTTCAGTTTCTGGCCCTTGGCTTGGATGAGACGTGGAAGCGACAATGAGCAGGCGACGACCAATCCAAGGGAAACTTCAACCATGGTCCAGAGTCCGATATAGAAAGCGTTGTGAGAGACATCAGCCTTGCGAAAAGTGTCCTCGATCTTGGCAGTGAAGACGATGCGCATAGCAGAGGCGGCAATTGCCAAGAGACCAGTAGCGAAAAGCGCAGTAATGACAATCTTCCTCGCCCGGGGCACATTGAGCTTCCAAAGCGAGTATGTCGGGAGCAATAGAATGATGACGTCGGAGATCATGTTGAAAGTACCCTGGCTCATGACAATCGGACTGTGGTCATGGCATTTGCCACCTGGCGTAAGTTTGTTCCAGATCATTTGTCTCGGGTAGCAGTAGAAAGCGGTCCAAAAGGTCAAAACGACGTAGAAAATGAAGCAGGCGGCGATTGTGATCCAGGACCCATACCACATGACCTTTGCGCTCTTACGGTCTGGGGCGAATAGTCGTAGATATTGGAGGAGAACGGCCATTTTCACAACAAAGCTAAGGGGACAGTACGTTATTTCGCCGGCATTGAGCCACTGCAGGTTGTATTAGTATCTTGAGATTAGGCGGACATGGGGAGTTGTTACGTAGAGCTGCTCGAATAGTTGGCCATTGGTTATATGCCATTGATGCACACCAGCGCCCCACTTCACAGCGTTGTATCCAATGCCGACCTCAACGATGATGAGGCAAAAGGCTAGACAAATGAAATCTGAATGCATTAGCCCAAGTCATTAGCCGGTCTGGATTGCAAGACTTACAATCTGCAATTTCGAATGATTTGACAATGGCCAGTTTGGTGTAGGCGCGAACCATCATGAAGAGTCCCGGAATAGCGATGCAACAAATGGCGATGACGAGAAACCAGACTTGGTTCGGTGAATCCAGAGTCCACTCGGCGCTCTCCCCCTTTGGCACCGGTAGCAAAGCTCTCGTGTTGAGCAGATGCATCATCTTTACGGCCAGCTGATCCTGCGCCGAAGCCGCGGCTGGAATGTTCTGTGTAGGGGCCATTGCTACCTCGAAAGGATAATGAACGAAACTAGAAAAGGTAAACAATCGGAGCAATCTGCAACAACGTGCATCAACTAGACTTGCGTGTCGAGCGTGTTTGCAGCAGGACGAATCCATCTTGATATGTTGATGGTGCTACGGACTTTGATGTGTCTCCGCCACAGAGAGTTCCGTGTCGCAGGCTGGGGTCCGCGCTGGGATGATTTGAACGATACTCGCTCACTCAGATGGAGTGGAAGCTCGAGAATAGGGAAACGGAGATTGGGACCCTTGCACGGTCAATGCTCGACGTGGAGCAGCCCTGTCAGGTTCATGTTACAGTACCCAAGGAACAAGCATGTGTGGCTGGCTCCTGGGTGCTGTTAGGGTGAATGATAGACATTGCCGTGGTTTGCTATGGGGATCCTATGGGTTGCTGTGGGTTGCTGTGTGTTGCTGTGGTGTGCTGTGCTAGGGGTCGGTAGACATGGAATGTAATCATGAACGATAGCAACCGCAATAGTGTAGTACACCCTGAAGAGACCAAACACTTGATGTTGCGTATGTGAGTTGGGAGAGTGCAAGCTCGGGAATCGAGACGAAATCGTGGCCCGACCCACGCCAAGAGCGATAGATAGATGGTGCGGGGGTACGCGCATTCTCATTGGCCCGGACTTTGTGAGTGGCCTGGTGGCTTACGGACTTGGCCTTGGCCTTGGCCTCATAAGAGATGCAATGTTAGAACATTTAAAATAAATCTCCCCACGTGATGATGATGGTGTCAAAGTCCGTTGTTAAGTAATATCTATACGCTGCCTATTCGATCGCCTGGAGAGGGGCAAAAGATGATCATCGCAGTGCAGCTGTCATCATCAAGTCTGAGGTTACAATATCAATATTTGAATACAAGCTTCACGAGATACTATTGGAATGTTGAAACATTTGGATAGAGGATCGATCCATGGATTAATGATGCACCACCAATCAATAGACATCAAAGAGCTGGTGGAAGTAACAAAAGCCACGAAGGATTAGTGGAGAGATTCGATTCAGCTCGATTCTCGCCCGATGGGGTCAACTGGACGACTAAACCAAGGACTTGCTTGGTACCTTGGAAGAGAAACAGGAAAAGAGGAAATGGGGATGAAAACCGAAAATCTTGGCTCGAACAGGTAGAGTAATAGAAATTCTCAAGTCAAAATCTATTCCGCTAAGTTTTTGTCGCCTACGTAGCCGTCGCTCTCTGAAAGGGATTACCCAACAGAGGGGTGTTTTCACAAAGATTCTCTTTGGATGGAACGAAGTACACAGGTTAGTTCAGATACGTCCGGGGTGATTGATTATATGTCCAATGGTCAGCGTTGGTGCTCGCAAAGTCTTCAAGGGCTATATTGATTGGCCCAACGAGACGCTAACCCCACTGGGGAAACTTCTTCATGCTCATGCAGGCTCATGCTCATGCTGCGGTCCGACACGTGATAAATAAGCCAAACCCCCTTGGCGACATGTTTGCTTTTCCTGCGTGAAATAATTACAGATGCTAACAATAAATATAGCAGTTTACAAGAACATGAAGTCAACGGGCAGCCACTTGGAAGATATCTTGTAGGCTAGTAGATTGTGGCATTCGTTGTTAGAGGGGATATCTCATATTGTACTGACCGTCGTTTCCCTTTTTCCTTCCTACACAGTAGAAATTTCAACATTTAATTTTTATCGGATTCCGGCCTGTTTGATCTAAAGAAGAAAAAAAGCCCGGAAAGCACATAGGTCATCCATTCCTCGCTGCTTATTGGTCGCCTGTGTCGGGAATGGCCAAATGTCCCGAAGTCCATGTGTATGTATGTACTATGTATGTACATACATAGTTCAATCGGGCCGAACCGTTGTTCCGTAAGAGGGCCTAGATCATGTTGTTCTTCGCAAATGCTATCACACCCAAAGCCAGAGTGGGTAATTCAGCTGTCATGTCGTCGCGACTTGGATCCCCGAACTATGTAGAAGTTTTGCGATGAACCATGTCCAACTAGACAAGCCCCTAGATTGATCAAGAGCGTACGTAGGCATAATTAATTAATCGTCGCACTTGATCCTTCTCTTCGAAACACTCTGACGAACCGTGGTCATAGTTTTCTGCCAAGCACACTGCGGTCGATGGGATTCCCAATCAATGGCACATTAATCCTTCGTGGCGCAAACATTCTAAGCAAAGTACATACAATGGTATGTATATGTACATTGTAGGCGCTTGTCAGCCAACCGCTTACCCCTTGTAGTGTATGAGCCAAGTATCCGCTGTGCAGGCTGAGTGCAGCCAACTACCAACCAAACGCACTAATGCTGTTTCGGCGTCCATCTCTGCCGGTATGTATGGACGCCAATGATGACTGACCCTGCACTGCCTCGCCAGGATTACCTTTGTACAGTCACACAGTGGAATCTCCGTATGCTTGCGTACCTGGGGCCATGGCATTGTTCCCAGAGTATGTATATAGGCACGGCTGAGCGGTCCTTTGTTTCGTACTTGTTCATCGCCTTTCTTCTGTTCCATCTCGTCTTTCCTTTGTAAGTTTCAAGAATAAGCTTGCATTTGCGACATCATTCTGCGAGTTTGCTATTGGTTTACATTCACAACACGGTATGTGCATTGTGATCCATTCTCTTTCTGAATGTCCGCGTCTAACGAGCGACAGATAGTTCCTCCTTGTCTCTTTACGGTCCACCCCCGCACTGCGTCGGACTATCAAAGAGATCAAGACATCATACATAATTAAACTTCAACTTTCTTCCACTTCCGCCTCCAACATAGCATTTGCCCTATTGCCCTTCCAAAAAAATAAATAAGAATAGACACACCGACATGATCACTTGGACCTCACTGCTTATGCTGGGGCTGGCCTCAGCAGCACCAACAACGCTCGTCACCCGCCTCAACCAAGTCATGGGCCCGAAGAAATTAATTGTCGGCGCACCCGGCCAGATTCTTGGATACGAGTTCAACAATGCGACCTTCAAGCAGACTGCCAACTCTTCAGCAGCTGGCACATCTGCTAGTTGGATGGCATTCAAGGCGCCCAACCTTCTCTACGCCGTGGACGAGAACAGCAACACCACCCGCCTCTTCACCTTCGACCCGTCCACCAATACACTCTCCACGGAGCCAGTATCGACTGGAATCGGTGCTCCGGGTATCGTGACGCTCGAATTCAATGCGGATAAAACCCATCTCCTTGCCGGCTCCTACACTCTAGGCCAAGTCGACATCTGGGATATCTCTGCTGCGAATGGATCGTTCGGAAACGCACCGATCAAGTCAGTCGTTCTCGATGGCCCCGTCAATTCCGCAGGTGTGCACCGTGCTCACCAGATCGTCCGCGAGCCGAGCGGTCGCTACTACGCCGTTGCTGACTTGGGCGGCGATGCCATTCACATCATCGATGGAAAGGACAACAAGTACGACATGGTCGTAAAGGCAGATCTTTCCAAAAAGGACGTCGGTCCTCGCCATGGAGGCTGGATCACCACAAAGGAGAATGGCGGACTCCCCACTCACTACATTGTTGTGACCGAAACCAGCAGCGAAATGTTCCTCTTCGAAGTCGTAACGGCCGACGGTGCCATCACCGGCATGACCGAAGTCCAGTCTCTCAGCACCTTCGGCGCTGCATTCCCTCCCGCAAACGCAACAGCCGCTAGGGCAGGCGAACTCGTCGTCGCAAACAACAACCGTGACATATACGTTTCCAATCGCCTGACTGGTAACGAGACGGACAGCATTTCCCACTTCATCGTCGACGCTGCAAACGATACTGGCAAGGCAAATATCGTCTTTGCCCACTCTTATTCTAGTGGTGGCTCTCTGCCTCGCATGTTCAGCCTCAGCGGCGACGCGGATCAATCCATACTGTTCAGTTCCAACCAGCTGAACGGCAGCGCGCTCGTCGCTTTCACGCGTGGAAAGTGTGGTGGCTTGACTGCAGCGCCATTGGCCACTCTAGACCAGTCCTTGGTCTCGGTCGCCGACGCGTTCGGACCACAGTTCGTCATGGAGATCCCCACAGATGGAGAGGCCTGCGATGCGGAATAGATCGCTGGACGATGACACGTTTTCATGGCCGACATGAGTCGCTGATAGGATAGGAGTAGCATGGGAATACCCGGGTAACATTGATGGCGTTGGATTGAATTTAACATTTTCTTCTTCTATACTGGAGTCTTAGGGGATGGTCTCCATTAGTAAAACTAGATTCTATTCATTTTTTCTTCTTCTTCTTCTTCCAAACAGTTGCGTACTCATATTTCGACATACCCCTACTTGGCGCTCGCATTTGAGGTGGTGAGTTGGATGCTGGGCTATCCCAAAGAGGAGGACAATGGCAGTAATGCGCAGGTCAATACTCGATGCAGACAACTTCCTCATAAACATGAGAGTTTGTCGACGGAATCATTTCCAACTGTCATTTCAGCCTCGAAGAAACGGTGCAGTTGAAAGGGCGTTTCGCTCGGCTGGGTGATTACTGGCTTGATGACCTGTCGTCGTCAACACGTCAACGTACATGTATAGGAGTTTTGCGTCGTATCCATCTACTTGCAACTTGATGGTGAATACTTGTTGTTGCTGCCTCCAAGGTCTGTACTGGAATGAGACATGCCGCCGCCACATTCCTTCGTACGGAACACAGCCCCAATATTGGGGCCAAGGAAGGATTGCTTGGCGGCAGTGCAATCCTACCGTGTCATGTGCCACAGCAGTCATGCAACCATGTATACTATCTAGATTCTATCCCTTGCGTCTCTTCTCATACCGAAATTTAAGATTCAGCGCTTTTATAAACATGGCCATGGATACTTGACAAGTCCTCAGGTCCATCGGTCAAAGAAGGATCAATCCAACACTACTGCCAAAATCCAAAATGCCGTCTCCTCAGACCAGACCACTGTCAGAGCATTTCTTCCACATACTCGGCGCTTTTCAATGGCTAGTAGCCTTGCCTTTCATGTTCCGGTTCGGGACTGGTGCGTGGTCTGACCTCTTCGGAGCATGGAGAGGCTTCTACTACTTTATGTTTGTCCTCCTCCTCCTCCTCGTCGTCGTCGTCGTCGTCGTCTCTCCAGCACAACTTACTACAAAAAGGGTGAATTGCTCATATCTAGCAGTGTGGACTTCATGACGACATTGATGGCATCGGGGATATTCTTCACTGCTCTCCTACAGCGCGGGGCTGTGGACACGAAACTTCGCACCCTGGTATTCGAGGCTATCAAGACGACGCTGGCGACTGGAATGTGGATTTGGCTCATTGCAGACTCGGCGAGCAGCCCGTCGACGGCCGAGAGGATTTCGAGGGCGGCTGCTGCGACAGTGTTGTTGGTGTAAGTTTGACCTAGCTGATTAATATCCGAGCATGTCTAATGAAAAAGTAATGCACAGTCTACTTTTCTATCCCCTCCTTGGGTACGCGCTTGTGGAGTGGAAGACAGAAACTGGAAGGACTAGAGGTGGATTAGGGGACGAGGGGGGGGAGGAGGCGGGAGAGGAGGAGGAGGAAAGAGCCGAGCAAGGCGGATCAGAGAGAACACCACTTCTCTCAGACTAAGTACTTTCGACTTTTCGTAGGCCGGAAGGTGAGACATTCCGGTCTTGCAAGTTCGATCCGCTGTAGTTCAAGCATGGGCAACCACAAAGGCCCCTGGGTTGCAAACACATTATATGGTTATGCTAGGTCTCGCGAGGGGAGATTGGCGAGGACAATTGAATGTGTGACATCTCACTCTCGACATGTCGAATAATCTTCCGGGTCCTTCGATGTGCTTGTCGTGTTAATTGCTTGCTTCGAAATCAATTTACAGCCATTTCCAACTCCAGAAAGCGACGAGGATGATTGGTCGTTCAAAACAGTGCTAGCGAGCGGTGCGATTAGTTGTTAAAAAGACAGGTAACGTAACGGCAGGAAGATTAATGTTTGTGCCGACACCTGTTCAGCTTATTGATAGACATTGATTGATCAATGTTGATTGGTCGATACTGCCTTCTGATTGATAAGTGATTATAGACTGTAAACTTGCTCGCTTCCAAACTCCCTCACGGGTTCCGTTTACGACCTGACCAAATATATTGAACTTGCTAGCTTCCAAGCCCCCTTATAAGTTCTGTTCAAGACCTAACCAAGTATGTTATCCTCCTCTGCTCTTCCGCATCGAGCATTGATTCCATCCTCAAGGATGGTTTGTTCTTATGCTGCCACTGGCCGGCCATGCAGTCCTTTGCCGTGAATGATCGCTTCCATCTGAATTGCTTCGACCTTGTGTGGGCTTGTCCAAGAGCGTGTCCAAAAAGCGCTCCGCTCCTGCTCGCTCCCTGCTACCTGCCACATGTGAAAGATGTGATCATCTAATGCCACGCTCTGCATTTCCTCCTTCTCCCGTTTCCAACTGCACATTCTAGTCGCTGCGATTCTACCTGAGCATCCTTCTCTTCCTGCTTCGCCTCCTTCTTCGCTTCTTTTATAGCATCCCTCTCCAACCTCATCATGTCCTTCTTCACCTCTTTCTTGGACTCCCTCTCCAACCTTAGTACCTCCTTCTTGGCTTCTCTCTCGATTTTCCTCACCTCCATATTGGAATCTCTCTGCACCTGCTGCCGAACCGCCCTCTCTTCTTGATCGTTCATCTTGATCTGGTACGCGGCCGCAGATAGTACACTCCATCCACTTTCTTTTAGCCTCCATCTTGGTGTGATACTCGTCTTCTAGCTCTTAGAAGATGGCTGGCTTCAGCTCGGACATGCTCTCCAGCCTATGCTCCGGCGCATGGGTGGGTAGAAGGCGAGTCTGGTTCCAATACGATCATTCTGTGGAGGCTCGCCCATGGTGAACATCTTGTGCGTTCCTACGTCCTTCGCATTCGGTGGAACTTGGTTGCGATGCGCTGTCTCGAGATTGAAGGAGATCAACGGCTGAGAGGTTTGTGACCCAAGGCGGAGAGAAGCCTTGCGTGGTGATGTGAGTGTCGACATGACCGCAGCGTAGTCGCTTGTAGCGCCGTCTCACATCTCGTACTTGATCAGGTAGTCTACAGAGGTAATTTGGCGACCGCCCGGGGAGCGGCGGATGGAGATGCTGATATCATTTCGGACTCTGGGCTGTTCAAGCAAGAAGGCCACGCTGACAGTCATGCCATGCATTCGCGCGCGCTTGTACGAGCGGGTTTCCCGTGCCTTTTTGGGAGGAGGGCCATGGGCGTGCTCCTCGTTGTCTCGTGTTCGCTTGCGAGACGGTTTTGCCTTTGAGGCTGGGGGAGGTGAAATCTGTGCTTCTGGAGGGGGTACTGGAGGACGATAGCGCGGTATGCACTGGGCAGCCTTGATCTCGTCATCGGAAGCACCGAATTGGAGGCGCAGTGCCGCATAGTGGTTCTATTATTTTCCGGCCATGCTGGGAGTTTGCAGCGCAAGCAATTTTGGTGAGTCCCTAGCGGGTAAGCTTCTTCTTGTCGCGTCATGCCTACAAGATGACTGTCACTGACGTAGATTAGTCACCATGGGAGACCAAAGATGGCGGCGAGTGATTGAAGTGGTGTGAGAGGTTCCGGAGCTACGCTCTGTATATCGAGGGAGACATGTGGACCATATCCTCCATTCCACTCCACCCAATTAGCAAACGGCATAATGGTATTTGGTAAAATGAATCCCAATGAGTCCATGCTGTACGAAGCCCTCGGCGATGCCGAAACGCGAGCAAAGTGCAAGGCGGATCCAGCTGCTGCCGCGCAAGAAGCGATGGGGAGGCAAAGCAGAAGAAGAAGGAGCTAGAGGAGGCAAAACAGAAGAAGAAGAAGTGGAAAGAAATCAGCCAATCTTGTAATCGATGTAGCACATGCAGGACTAAGAATAGAGAGGGCAGAGTATGTCTGTTTCCGGACAAGGTAGTATTAGCAGCAATCACATGTGAAGATTCTTATATTACTCGTATCTGTTCCGACATGGCCCGAAAGGAAAAGGCGTGGTGGCTGCTTGAGAGCACAGGGAACGTCGCATTTTGAATACGACGCTGTAGGGTATCAGTTCAAGGCAGTGTTCATTTTCCACTTACATACATGCGATGGCAGCAGGCGTGGATGATCTGATACCGGGGGGTGATGAAGGATGATCAAAGAGATCGAGTGTGATTACAGTATGAGTGATGATGAGGAGGCTAATCTCCGATTTATGTGGTGTTGGGTTTCCACGTGTTGGCGAGGCGGCCTGTGAGTGGTCCGTTTTCTCTTGAGGTGAAAACAACAAGGACAACAATGCTCTATCCGCCACCAAGACAAATGCCGCACTCTTTTCTTTTTTCTGTTTTCTCTTTTTGTCGTTGAAAGCCGCGGCAGATGCCCGAGAGATTAAGAGGTATTAAGCTCATCAAGCTTAGAGATATATCAAAGCTTGTGGAGTTGTAGGCATCTGGGCATCTGGGCATCTGGGTATCTGGGTATCTGGGTATCTGGGTATCTGGGTATCTGGGTATCTGGTTATCACTGGTTATCACTGGTTAGTTACACCTGGTCCATGGTGGTCAACCAACGCCTATGTAGACGTGGGTCAGGTGTGGATTCGAGGTGCTCCGGTCATGTCAAGGCGCAGTTACTCGAAGCTGTCTTGGTCCGATTAATAAGATTGAAATGGTTGTGAGAGACAAGGCGCCCACGTATCGAGGGCAACATGAGAGACATGATAGATGTATGTGTGTGTGGTCAGTCAAGTCAATGCAGTCAGTCCCAGTCGTTCAATACTCAATGTGATGGTTCCTTCCAACGAGGCGCCCTGTTGTCTGTTGTCGGCCTGGGTAGTGTTGTTATTCTGGGCCCTGAACAAAAGAGTGGGAGACGGCTGGGCACTTAGCTTTGTGTTACCTAGCGGGAACCGTAAGGAACCGTAGGATCCCGCCAAGACGGTGCATACGCGAGCTGTCAAGTTGACGTTGAGGGGGAGTCGAGGGCGAATGGAGCCGACCACGTTGGGGAATGGCGGCCTCTCATTGGCTGGTAGATTCGACATGCTACCGCTGCACACCACCACCTCCGGGCTTCCCTCTCTCCCGCCCAATCCCGCCATCCAGGCTATCATGCAAATCTTTGCAGTAGAGACCGAACAGAAATTACATACAATGTACTTGTCCAGCAGTCTACAAGGGGCAGCATCACTAAAACTTGTACTTTTCTGCTTATTAGGGCTTCCTTATATAACTCACTTTTTTACCTTTACGAAAGAGTTTTAGTAGTCGTAGCGAGCTTATAAAGTTAATAGTCTAAATTGTTTCTGCTTGTACATACAGTACATACCAAGTACTCGTAAACCGCGCGTCTATTGAACCCTGTCGTGTCCCGGCACTCTGTATACATACTTTTTACACATTCACCCCCCTCTCCGAACAAGCACCGCCCATGACCGTGTGTCCAAACTGTGCCCCCTCATTCGCCGCTCAAACTCAATCTGCGTCTACGCTGCCAGGTATATTGTCCGCCAAGTCTTTCTGGGCGCAGGCTTGTCAGACCCTATATATCTCGCATCTCGCCAGTTCCGACAGCTTGTTCGTCCTTTCTTGTCATTCTCTTGTCATTCTCTTGTCATTCTCTTGTCAACTCTTGTCAACTCTTGACCTCGAGCCACTCGGATTTGGCATAGCTTCAACCACTTCGACACAATGGCAGCCAAAACAGCGGGTGGAAATAATGCTTTCCACAACTTCCACAACGATTTCGCCCACATCACCGACCCCAATGAGCGTCGTAGACTCGCCCTCGCTGAGATTGACAAGGCTCCCTTTGGCTGGTACCATGTGCGCGCCTGCATGGTCGCTGGCACCGGTTTCTTCACCGATTCCTACGATGTAGATAAAAACACCATGGCGCAACGTCAAATGTCCCAACCGCTAATGTTACCAGATCTTCTGTGTCTCCCTCCTGACCATCATGCTGGGAATCGTCTATCACCCCGGCTCTGGTGTCCTCAGCACGCCTCAGGACACAGCCATCAAGGTTTCCACCTCGGCCGGCACTGTCATTGGCCAACTCGGCTTTGGTGCTCTCGCCGACATCGTCGGCCGCAAGAAGATGTACGGACTCGAACTCATTCTCATCATCGTCGCAACCCTCGCTCAATCCTTGACCGGCCCCGGCCCCGGGACATCCATTGTCGGTCTCATCATCTTCTGGCGTGTGCTCATGGGTATCGGTACGTTGCGCTTGATTCCTCCGCTTTGCGCCCAAGTGACTCGCTCGCACTGACACCCCTCAGGAATCGGTGGTGACTACCCGCTTTCCTCCATCATTACCTCCGAGTTCGCGACAACAAAGTGGCGTGGGGCCATGATGGGTGCCGTCTTCGCCATGCAGGGTTTCGGCCAGCTCGGTGGTGCCCTCGTCATGCTGTGTTTGACTGCTGGCTTCAAGGGCTCCCTGAGCTCGGCCAAGGACTACACGGCTTGCAGCGTCCAGGGCAGCCAGTGCTCCATTGCTGTGGACAAGATGTGGCGCGCCTTGATCGGCATGGGTGTCGTCCCTGCCGCCATCGCCCTCTACTACCGTCTCACCATCCCAGAAACTCCCCGCTACACCTTTGATGTTGCCCGCGACGTCGAGCAAGCCAACGCAGACGCGGCCAAATACTTGTCCGGTTCCCACGGTAATGGAAAGACGGACGAGATTACCCATGCCACTGCACGCCAACAAGACGCTACCCAGCTCGAGGTTCCCAAGGCTTCGCTCAAGGACTTTTTCAGCTTTTACGGCAAGATCAACAATGGAAAGATTCTCTTCGGTACTGCCATGTCTTGGTAAGCATTCTCCTGTCGTGTTGGCATCCTCGACTAACCCTGGTAGGCTCGTACTTGACGTGGCCTTTTACGGTCTCGGTCTGAACTCGTCCACTGTTCTTCAGGCCATCGGCTACGGTGGCGGAGGTAGCACCTATCACAAGCTCTTCAACCTCGCTGCCGGTAACTGCATTCTCGTCTGCGCTGGTGCCATTCCCGGCTACTGGCTCGCGGTAGCCACCATCGATACCGTTGGTCGCAAGCCCCTCCAGCTCATTGGCTTTACCTTTTTGACCATTCTCTTCATCGTCTGGGGATTTGCATTCAAGCACATCAGCGGTCACGGCATGTTGGCCATCTATGTCCTCATCCAGCTCTTCTTCAACTGGGGTCCCAATACAACCACCTTCATCGTGCCCGGAGAGTGCTTCCCTACCCGTTATCGATCTACCTCTCACGGTATCTCTGCTGCTTCTGGAAAGATCGGCTCCATCATCGCTCAAGCTGCCATCGCTCCTCTGCGTACCCGGGGCGCCACCAAGGCCAACGCCAGCCCCTGGCTCAACCACGTCATGCAGATCTTCTCTGCCTTCATGTTCGTCGGCATCTTCACCACGCTTCTAATCCCGGAGACGAAACGCCGTACTCTCGAAGACCTTGCGCAGGATTGGGATATGGGCGGTGAGAGCATTACAGGCGCGCCCATTGTGAAGAACGCACACCACAATGGTAGCGACGAGATTGTTACCGAATCCAAGCAAGACTAGGCGTTTGATGTAGTCCAAGTTTGAGATTGACCTTTGCGATTTTCTTGTACACTTATTAATCACATACATACCCTAGATGCCGGCTTACCGGGTCATTAATCGGTTTCTTGCATGGCCGAGTTACTTGCTTCACAAGCAATTAAAATTAGTAATTCATGTGTGCCACTTTGAAGCTGTGCAAGGTTGTTACTTTGATGTTGGAAAAATTTCCTCTGCGGCTAATAAGAGAGTCCAGACGGGTGTGCTTGATTTCGTTCTACCTAGAGCGTAGCTGCCAAGCCGAGTCTAACCTAAATCGATGATATCACGTGGTTATATCCTTTTGTGATGAGGCACCAGGCATCTGTCCATGACTGCTGCTCGATGACACAAAGGTATGGACTGAACTCGGTGAGCCCCATCCGTCAGTCGCTCCACCATCATTCCATGTATTGCGACCTATCTCTGCTGGATTGTGGTATTCGTCCATTCCCAGTCTTAGATTGATTCTATTTGACCAACGAGTTTTGACGCAACCACGCCTCGCACAACGCAGGCCAATGCGACACTGGTAAATCCACTGTATCCAACGCGAATCCATGTGGCGCGTCTGCGAAAACATGAAGCTCTACAGCTCCGCCCGCCTTCTCGATCCCTTGGGCCAATCTATACGCATTCACGACCGGGACGACGGCATCGTTTCCCGAGTACACGATGAAAGTCGGCGGTGACGGAGTCTTTAGTTGTACATCTGGCTGCACGACATCGTAGAGCTCCTGCTTCTCCTTGGGCTCCAGTGGAGCTTTGTTCGCGACCATGGTTCGGCCCTTCGCATTGGTCGAAATGGGTCCGTATCCGATGATGGCGAACTGGATTGTTGGAATTCTGGCATCTGCAGGAGTCCATGTGTTGGGGAACTCGGCGAGCAGGGCTGCACCCAAATGGCCACCAGAGGATAGACCGCATATGCCCAGGCCTTGGGCTGAAAGGTTCTTCTTCTCTATCGACCTCAACGCGCGTCTTGCGTCATCCAGCGGCGCCTGGGGGTTCGATTTGGCAGTCGGAAAGCGATGCACGAGTACGAAGGCGTGGAATCCCAGAGTGGCTAGCCAGCGAGCGACCTTGATGCCCTCCTTGCCCACCATGAGTTCGATGTAGCCACCTCCGCCAAAAACAAGGATTGCTTTGCCATTGGGAGAAGCGGATGTTGGTTTGAAGCCGAAGAGCCACGGTCGTTCGACGCTGGAGACAATGGCTTGTTCGAGCACGTCGTTGGGGTTGCCAAGTTGGAAGGCGTCTTCTATAGGCTGATGATCCCAGAGTGGCCATGCCATGTCGGAGGCGTCGAGTATTGTTGATGCATCCATGACTACGTGAGCCGAAGTGACATTTACGCTGAGTGTGTGAGATATACGGGGTCCTCTTGGCCTTTACTGCGTAGGTAACGCGATATACAATATATACAAAGTATGCCATGTACCACAGTAGTCTTTAGGTGACGATAATTCGCTTCGAGATACACCGAAGGTGGTTCAACCCGCCTTGGCATGCAATAGATCAACATCTCAACACCACGCTAGTCTCAGAGAAGGTTTAGTATAGACACTCTCAGCCCCAGTGCAAAAAAAGAGAAAAACAGCTTGGGCGTAAATTCAACATCGAGATCAAGATCAAGTGTGCCGACTGAGTATATCACCTTGGGAAATCGAGCATATTATGTGGGGGGCTCAAAATCGTATTCATTGTCTATTGCCCCCTTTGGGTCCCATACATTGCGTCATCTCAAGCCGTTGAGAAGTATCCAATGCATCAACCTGTGCCTCATTTGCTGTTTTAGTTGATCTTCTTGAGCTCGACCTCGAAGATGAGGTCAGAGTGGGGAGGAATCAGACCAGGGAACGCCCTGTGAAGGAGTCAGTAACCCGTAACCCGTAACCCTCACATCAACAAGTAATTATTTCAACGTACTGGGCTCCGTAAGCGAAGTCGCTGGTGATATCGAGCCTGGCCTTCTCGCCGAGCTTCATCTGCACGACGCCCTCATCCCAGCCTGCGCACACACATCAGCCTGTCTATTCCCGACATACCGTCATGGTATGCGACCTACCCTTGATGACCTGTCCGACGCCGATCTTGGTCTGGAACGAACCACGACCCTTGGTAGAGTCGAATTCATTGCCCTTTTCTTCAGGCTTGCCCGCTGTCTTCAGCCAGCCAGTGTATTCCATCGTGACGCGGTCGCCCTTGTTTGGGGACGGGCCGTTGCCCTCTTGGATCGTGGTCTTGGTAACGCCCATGGTGCGGAAGCTGGTGCTGAAGGCTCGGGATGTTTGTAAAGGTTGGAGTCGATGGACTTGGAGGAGTCGTTTCATGGGATTATGGTGATTCAGGTGAGGAGGAGAAGCTGACAGTGAAGTTCTCTTATGAGTAATGGCGTAATCATAGTGGGGTGGCGGGGGTGGCTGTGCGCCGATCGATTATTTATGCAAGGGCGACGAGGCGGCCAGGGCACGACCAACTTTGCACCAACTTTGCACCAACTTTGCACCAACCTTTGCACCAACCTTTTGTGTCCTTATCGTTGCCAAAGGAGTTTATAGGCGATGAAGCAAGACGATTGTTCATTGTTCATTGTTCGTGTTTCACTCAAGAGCAGTGTCGCTTGCAGGTGAGAGAGCTTGGTTCACAGGTCCCCTCAGTAGTTAGCCGTCTGTTCGCTTCTGGTATTTCCACGGTTCTTCTTCTATATTTTTTTTTACATTTCTTCGACATTTCCACGGTTCTTCTTTTATATTTTTTTTTATATTTCTTCGATATTTCCACGGTTCTTCTTCTATATTTTCTTATATTTCTTCTATATTTTTTCAATGTTTCTTCCATATTTCTTCCATATACCATTCCTTTACCTTCAACCTTCACCACATCAACAACACCAGCTTCGTTGGACAATCTATGTCAACATCTACTACCATGTTGCGTATAAGACGCCAACGCCGAGAAGTCATGCTTAAAACTTCTCTGGAGGCACTTCCACTCAAGAGAAGTCAGATTGACCAAGCCATCTCGACATTGATAAAATGTCGCCCATCTCGCCATCCGCTTGAAGAAAGCCCACAGGGAGCAAGCCCGTTTCTCGCACTGCCGGCTGAAATCAGGAACATGATTTACTGGTACTGTCTCAGAATGGATTCTGATCGAGTACCATGCCCTTCCAAATCCATCGACCCCATCGCCAGCGACAAGAGCTTCAATCTTCTGCAAACATGCCGCCAGATCCATACCGAGGCTAGATCACTACTAGAGCAGAAGGCCGTCGCATATATACCAGTAAATGGAGGCCCAAACATTGGCATGGTGATATACCAGATAAACCAAGAATTACGTAATGTCTCTATTGACTCTAGTCTCTTGACCACCGTTTGGGCGCTGGTCAACTTCAACCAAGTCCATTTTCATCTACATACCAAGTACGCCATATCCGAACGCGAGCCTGACAGCCTCGATCCCGCCTTCGATCGACAATTGTCCAATCTCTACTCCCGTCTTCGTCAAGCCCTCTTGATCTTCACTGCCGCTTCACCAAAGTTCGTCAATCGTCAGCGCCACGCTATCGTGCACTTTGACCATCACTTTACAACCTGGAAGGCGCGCGTCGCTCACTATAGGTACATTTACACCCTGCGACATCTCATCAACATCATGGGCCACGACACCAATACAAATTGGGAACTACGCTACTACGAAACATCAAAGTGGGACGATCTCTGGGCAGATGGGAAGCAGCGTCGGGCAGACAACTGGAACGAAATAGTCAGCCTTTGCAAACCACACGCAGGCATCACGCCCAAGATGGAGATATATGGTGACGAGCTGCCCGAGGGAGAGGACGCGTACGGGCACACAAGGACCATCACGCCGAGCAGCGCTCACTGGCCTTCTTGGCCGGATAAAGCTCCATGGCGCAGGCAGATTTAGGTCGAGTAGGAGGATGAGTATCGTAGTAGGTCTAGCCTTTACAAATGTAGTCATAATTACTTATATTAGACTCCTTACTGTGTCTGTTTAGCTGGTAGAAATATATATATTCACAACGTGTCGTACTTGTGCAAATTCAACCCCTTCTCCCTTTTGGAGGCAGTTTCGAGGTCTGACCTACATTGATGAAATTACTCATAAGACTGCTAATTAGCTCTCAGCGCTATTTCCAGCAATACTAGAGTCAGTCTTCGTGTATGGAAATTTCGCCTACACTTGCGACTTTCATGTTTCAGAAGCAGTACTCATAGGCGCAGCCGGATCCCGGCTCCATCTAAAGCGCTTAGCGTGCCTTTCCACCCCAAAGCGGTAACCCTAAGCACCATGGCGTGACTCCACGAAATACCTAGACTGGGGTAAAGTTCGGTCGTGCATCAACGTTTGAACAAAGTAGGCCCTCCCCTCCTTCACACACCAATGCAAACCCTGACATCCGAAGACGAGCCGAACGTTCAGACGACCATGTACCCACTCTGCGGCAGAGATTCACGGAGAAAATTACCCACTCTGGGGTCCCCCCCCCCCGCAATCCTGCTCCATGGGGAGATGCGAGTCAGTATCCCCATACTTATGTACACATGTAGTACATATGTATCTGTACCTATGTGGTACAGTACATGGGGTGGGTTTGTGGGATAGGCTACGGGGCCCGTAGCAGAACGAGTCACGCACATGGCAAGTGGAGAACAACAGTTCTACGGAGTACACAGTAGGTCAGGATGGGGAGTGGCCCATGGGAATGGGGTCTGGCGTCGGCGAAAATACCTTTAAAGCTGGGGTTGGGCCCGGTGTGGTGGTTTGGGTCTTCATCCTTTTTTCTTCTTCTTCTTCTTTTTCCCCGAGTACGACTGCCATTGGATTGTCGGTCGACATTTCAAGGTTCAAGAAAGGAAGACATATATATCTGGAAACATGGACGTCTCAAATCGCAATGCTTCGGTCACCTCGGCCAATGTGCGCACACAATTAGCGTACAAGAATCGATGGAGGACGTTGATGCATAACCCCAAGATTCTTATCATCGCCTTCTTTGCTTCGTAAGCCACACTTGCCCACCAATTGCAGATCTGAAGCAGTGCTGACCATTTTCTTCTTCTCTCTCTAGATTTGGTGGTTTCGAATATGGCTACCAACAAGGCGTCCTTGGGCAGTCACTTGTCATGACCCGTTTTGTTGACAATTTCCCCTCGATCGTCCAGTCTTCCTCAGCCACCGGTTGGCTGACTTCCATCCTACAACTCGGAGGTATTCTCGGCTCGCTCTCCGCTGGCGTGCTCGGCGAAGTCTTTTCCAGAAAGTACACCATGTTCAGTGCTTGCTGCTGGGTTATTCTCGGATCATATCTCTACTGCGGAGCCAGCTACCACAACCCCAAGTTGCTTTACGCCGGCCGATTTTTCACAGGAATCGGCGTTGGAACCTTCTCCGGTGTTGGGCCTCTGTATAACGCTGAGATCTCTGCACCTGAGCTACGCGGTCTTCTGGTCTCTTTCTATCAGTTCGCCACCATTTTGGGTATCATGTTGTCCTTCTGGATTGGATATGGATCGTCAGTATTTTCGCATGGATTTCTGTATCGGCACTGACTAGTCGCAGCAACTACATCGGTGGCATTGGAGACGGCCAGTCCAACTTGGCATGGCGTCTTCCCTCCATTATCCAAGGCATTCCCGCCGTCTTCCTCGCAATCGGCATCTGGTGGCTTCCTTTTTCTCCGCGATGGCTCGTCAAGAAGGGCCGTGATGAGGAGGCTTTGAGCACGCTCGCCTACCTCCGAAATCTGCCCATAGAGCACGAACTCATCCAAGTAGAATACAAAGAGATCAAAACCGAAGCTCTGTTCGAACAGCGGAACTTCGAGAAGCACTTTCCCAACTTGGCGGCCAAGGAGAAGAAGAGCGTGTGGACCCGCGAGTTTGCGCAGTACTATCAGATTGTGAGGACTTGGGACAACTTCCATCGTGTTTCCACTGCGTGGTTGGTCATGTTCTTCCAGCAGTGGTCGGGTATTGATGCAATCATTTACTATGCATCCAACGTCTTCCTCTCCCTGGGTCTGACCGGCGGTACTCAGGCTGTGCTCGCCACTGGAATTACTGGAGTCGTCTTCTTCGTCAGCACTCTACCCGCCATGGCTGTCATCGACAAGTTTGGACGCAAGCCCATGTTGCAGGTCGGTTCCGCAGTCATGTTCATCTCCATGATCATCGCCGGTGTAATGGTGGCAAAATTCAGACACGATTGGCCGGGCCATGCCGCTGAGGGGTGGATCGTCGTGGCATTCATCTGGGTTTACGTCGGTGCGTTTGGCGCTACTTGGGGTCCTGTCTCTTGGACGCTGGTCTCGGAGATCTTCCCGCTGTCGATTCGCGCAAAGGGTGCTTCCATTGGCGCTTCTAGTAATTGGGTATGTTTCCCTCGTCCTATCATTGAACGAGGATGCTGTCAACTAACACGATGCACAGCTCAACAACTTCGCCGTCGCCTTCTTCGTCCCGCCGATGCTAGAAAGCTGGGCTTGGGGAACATACATCTTCTTTGCTGCGTTTCTCGCCGCTGGTATGGTGTGGGTGCAATTCCAACTTCCAGAGACCAAAGGCGCTACATTAGAGGATATGGATCGCGTGTTCAAGAGCAAGACTGGTGCCGAGGACGCCATATTGTTCGCAGAAGCTCGCCAAGAAATTGGTCTTAGCATGACTCTGGAGTCTGAAGCCGTCATGGCCGCAGAGAAGGGCCACCATCATGAAAGCGAGAAGAGTGGCAGCCATGTAGAGACTGTCTAAAAGAACATGGCGGATGGTTTGGCGAGGTCGAAACATATTGTGCTGCCCAAGTAGGTATATAAAGCACATTGTTGCTCGAGAAATTGCAATATCTCAATTTTCAGTCTTCAGTATTTGGTATTGGGCCATATGTACATACAGTACATTTTGATACGGTGCAATATCACATCTCTTCTAAGCCCTGCATTCAAAGTCCAGTCGTTCATCCTGATACTTCATGGAGCAGTCGCGTTGACGAGCGGCCAGTTGATACCCTTGTCCTTTGCGCCAGTGTTGCCTAGACCAGCGCACGCATATAGGCCGACGGGGTTGTTCTCCTTGGCCTGCAGATACTGGAGATCGATGCATTCCTCTGTTTCCATGTTAACGATGCGCAATCTAGCCCAGGTCTGATGGGACCTTACGTGGGCTTGAGGCTGCAAGGGCAACCCGTCCATCAGCCATAACGTTCCATTGCTGAGCAACCTCCGAGGTGCAGTTTTTGATCGAGATGGCCCCCATGTCCTTCCAGTTTGCTAGACGCGCATCAGATACGCTCGGCTAGCAACAGATGCTTGCCACAACTTACTCTTAGCTCCAGCGTCCATGCAGAGCGTTGTGTCGGCGAGTTGAATCGTGCTGTTGCCGCCCTTGAGCCACCATACTTGATCGGGCTTGCTGGTGAGGGTCTTCCTGTGGAGCAGAATGGCAAAGTCAGTTTCTCTTCTTTCGTGCTTGTGTCAGATACTGGAGAGACTAACACGACGAGAGTGTTGCCGGTTGTGCGCGCCTTTGGTACGATGACAAACTTGACGTCCTGCAGCGAAGTCATGTACACGGCCTTGTAACCCTCAGGGATCGTAGCCTGAGCCAAGCCAGTCGCGGCGAACACAGCCACGAGCAGTGAAATAGTCAGCATCTTGAGTATTATGTAAATCTTGCAACTTTGTTCTAGTAAATCCTGGATGGCGTGATTTTGGTTCAACGGTGAGCTAGGAAAGGAGAGCACGGGGCGTTTATATGTGTGCAGATCCACTATCCTCTTCACCTGGGCAACTTGGTGGTGTCAATATGGGACTGCATACGAGCCTCATTAGGAGTGTATTCCCTGGGAAGAGGTTAGATTGAGAATTCTTCGGATGCAAGAAGCTCCTCATATATGGAGAGTAGGGGTTCCTCATGCCTTGCCGACATGGCCCTTTAGTAGCTTCGAGGGTGCAAGGATATACATTGCAGCCGTAAGCGATCCAGTCGGAGACACCATCCGGTTCGACAATGAATGTTTGATTGGATCACTCGAGGCGTCACTTGCCGAAGAGGCATGGCGGATTCATCTACTCTCTGTCTATTTGATGAGGAATGCACCGACTTGCTATACTGAAGGTCGGCAGATAGTTGGGAACGATAAATACCAATGGGGGCGTAAATTGAGGTTGTCGCTGTCTGCTGTAATTTCGTCACCGGGTCCGCGGTAATCAGGCTGGAAAGGATAAATCCAAACCCCGCAATGAAGTTTCATTTATATGGTCATAACTTTGACTTCCGTTGACTATCGAGTACTCTCTATGTATGCGTCAAAGAGTCGAGACCGAGATATTTTGATAGAGGTAAATGGGAAAGCTCAGGGGTCATGCACCGCGCGGAAAACGCAGCATAGGCCTCACCTGTAGGTAGTAGCAATCGATGATTCAATTTTCTTCAACGAGAAAGAAATAATGACCAGTACAGCGAAGATTCTGTTCGTACGGATCGCTTCGAACATAAGCAGTATTACATTGTACTCCGTACAAAATCGGAGAAACCAGTTCAACAACACGTGGGAGATGTAATAGCGGTTTCATCCAGACATCCTTTCGTCTACCTATTACAATTGATGATGCACCGATTCGTGCATAGATACAACTTTCAGCATGATGACGTGAGTGGTGACGAAGATGGAAGAAAGTGAGACGACACGAAAACATGGTTCGACACCGCCAACAAATAAGACTCGCGCTAGAGCGCGCTAACATGTGATTCTAATCTGTCCACCTCAGCAACTCAGCAACTCAGCAACTCAGCAATTCACTTGCCTTCATCCATCTTCGCTTCTCCAGTTATTGAATATGGCCTCATATACTAGCGACTCACCTCCTCGAATTCCTCCATTGAGCATCCCTCAGATACGGGAATTGTTCATTCACCCTGTCAAGCTGGAGCAGAAGAAATGGATGGAACCGATATGGAAGGCCAACATAAAGGCTCAACTCTGGTACTATGACATTGAGTTCAGATCAGACGCACGAATCTCAACTTTGGAAAAGACGTTGAGGGAAGCAGAGAAAGCCGGAAAGGTATGGCGTTCTCGTCTTCGTGCTGCAAGGAATGTCTCTAGCTAACTTTTCGGGCTTAATTAGCTGCTTACAGGCCGCCCTCGCATCTTGCAATACAAAAGGGAAAGGCCTGATTTGAAAAAGGAAAGGCTTGATTTGAAAAAGGAAAGACCTAATTCGAAAAAGAAAAGGCCTGGTTCGAAAAGGGAAAGCATAAAAGCGCAAGAGGAGAACGAAGAGACAGAGACGGACTTGTGGAAGCAAGCTATGGAGGAGCATCGAGCCCTCGTACGGGCACCACGACCGACTGCGCCCAAAGGTCGCTATCGATATGGCATTCTTGAAAAGTGCCGCGGTTCATACATCGTTCGATGCAGGAAGATCACCGAAGAATGGCCAGTGAGTAGTGTGTTCACCATGGACATCACGGGCCTGAATCCATGCCTGGACCAAGCAGCTGTGGATTTCGGCGTCATTGAGGGCACCATGCTCCTGGCACAATCTAAAGACGTCCTTTCTCGGCACGCTGGCGTAGTGAACAATGACAGTGAGACCGAAGATGAAAATCAAGACGGAGATGAGGACGAGAGTGGTGACGAAGACGAAGACGAAGACGAAGGGTATGGCCCTTCAAAGTCCGAGAAGCGAAAAGCTCCAGCCACCGAGCCTCGAGGCGGTCGAGGTCGTTCCAAGAAACAGCCCAAGCTATCGGTGGGGACTGAGTCTCGTCTATACTTTGGTCTCAAAGGACGCGAGACCGGCGACGGCCAGATCTTCTTTAAAGCCGAGAAGGGACACCTTGATTTCGATCATCGTTTCACTTCGTTCACAGGCATCGCATCCCTTCCGATTATTAGAGGGGCCTTCAAGATCGAGGGATTCAAGATCGATGATACGGCAAAGATGCGGGCCGAGCCGTGGAGCAACTTCTCGGAGAAGGCTTGGGAAAGCGAGTGTGTATCCCGCTGGCACTAACGGGTCTTTATCTTCTCGGCGATGGTTATCATGGTCCTGAAGAGGGCGATTCATGATTCCCAGGTACATCTTACTGCGTATTTGGAAAAATGACGGCAGATTGGTAGCTAACATGAAAAAGTATAAGGTTTTAGCATTGTTGCATTGTTGCGTTGTATACAATATTCCCCAATCATCTGGGAAGCGATGTGCAATTTTGGCCCCATTGTTTACAATGCGGTCTTACAGTCAGCGTTTTGCTCACCATGCGTATCACGATGGGGATAAAATGATGCCCACCACGACACAAACACATTCCTTAGAGAACGTCGACGTTATTTTTGCAAAGACCATGCACTCCCACGTAATGCTACTATCATAATGTCGGACCTGTTCCAGTTTGGCCATGAACACACATGTCCCGTCGAATGCGACACGGGAACAGCAAATTCCCAACGATGCTCATGGTTTGCACGCAGATTCCATCTTTGATGATAACATGTTCTGCTTCGAGAAGAACCGGAAGCAAGTCTTGGACACCATCTATCTCTGGCCCCACTCCCTTATGGTCAAGATTGCACAACTAAACCATCAAGGTCATAGTTGAATTGACACCGCATCGGCGATACACAAGGATGATGTACTCTTCAATCATCACTCACCAACAGAAAATGGAGACACGCCCCAGCTACGACACACTACGTTTTGCATATGTCCTGCAGTTAGCGCGAAGCTGGTAGCACAGCTCTTCACCACTCTTTTCTATGCTGAGATCGACGACCCGGTGGAAGACTCTGCTGGCGCTGAGATGCTGATCCCGGTCCGCATATACTGTCGTCTCCTCGACTTTACACCCGAGATCCATCATGTAGGCCGTCTTCTCAAGTTCGGCACATTCCGGAACTCCGACTTCGCCTTCTGGGAGGAAGGCTATGACTCGCAACAATTCCCCGTCGTATCTCAGACGCTCGATGCCATGATCTACAAACATTGGTTTACTATGTTCAGACTGTTGATCCCATTGTGCAGCCGGACGCATTGTGCATGGTGTGCCCAAGCTAGAAAACGGGGAGGAGTATCCGCTTAGTAGATTCCCGAGGCGCTTGAAAAGCCTTGAAAGAGGTTACAGTGTGTCCATGATCTTACTGGTTTTGACCTCGAGTACTGCCAATTGGTGTTAGTAGATCCACAGCATAGACCGCACATCGAGCGACCACAGACACCAAAGATACCTTCATGGTCCGCAACAAAGGACCACGACGTTCCGTCGCTGGGAGTGTTGTCGTTAGCTATTTCTTTGGGCTCATTGACACTCAATGACGTGGTGCCTTCACACCGAGGTATCGCCCTATCTGATCAACCTGGACCTGCGGAGATTGAAGGCGAGGCGCCGCCATATGAAGAAGACGACGACTATAACGCTACCATACTCCCTCAATATAATCGCCAATACCATCATGATATATCAAGTCCACAATGGGAACCGAAGTGGCTACTTACTTACTATCTGTTCATTTGAATGTGCAGGACAAGACTGCAGTCCTTCTCTTCAACCTCACGACATACCACCGGTGGCCATGCTTCCTGCCATGAAACATAAGCTTAGTCATTTCTTACTCGGTTTTGATTTTCGCTTAACAATCACTCCTGACCGGATTATACCCACGAAATTAATTTTCTTGAGAGACGCAACAAAGATCCGGGTGTATTGGTCTATGCCCCGATATCGGAATGCGGAAGCACAAGCAGTGAATTCATTAGATATGACTCCTCACATGATGTGTGCACAACAACAGTGAGGTGAGGTGAGAGAGAAATGTAATTCACCGATCCGCGTTCACCACAGCAACCGCGAGACCGGCTTTCAGACCGCCGATGCGCATATTCACTCACTCATTCACCCTCTTCTATCTGGAACCCGGTTAGAGGGAAGATAAAGTCCTCGTCCGCATCGGTTGGCATTATCCAGATGTATCGATAGATACCACCACCTCAACCTCCCATTCCAAGCCTTCATAACAACCTCGTCGGTACTTCTACTCAATCAACTCCCTTGCTTTAATCATCCCTCTCTCATCATCAATCGACCGCCCCCGTCATCATGGCCGGCCCAAAGCGAGCTACGAGTTCCAGGTGGAGGCTCCGCGACCGAGCCACACCAGCGCCTACAGTTTCTGACATCACGGATATCTCGCCTTCGCTGACACCAGTGCTCGACTCGGTAGAGATGGATATACCTGTTCGTGGCGCTTGGTCCCTTCGACGTCCCACTCCTGCATTGTCGGACGTGTCGGACGTGTCGGACGTGTCTGAGTTGACTATGCTTGGAGGAACGCCAACTCCACCGCCGGAACTTGTGAACATACATATTCGAGAATCGATTGAGGTCATGATGATCAAAGAGGAACAACTTGTCGAGGTGACAGAGGAGATGGTCGAGGAAGAGGACTCGGTCATGGAAGACGTGACCGGTGGATCGTTCATCCGAACACGAACTCGAAAACTTGGCAGTTTCGCATCGAGGCAGCCTGAACCGCAAACGTCATTTCGAGGTAAGAAGCGAACTAGACCGCAGACGTCTTCTAGGAATCTGAGGTATGTGTCTCCTTTGAAATGATTCAAGTCTTGTATACTAACGTTGGCACAGATCAGTCAAGAAAGCGAGGACCACGGTCGTTGGTCTGGATGTTCATTCTACAATCGCTCCGTTCGGAGCATCACACAACGATGGACGTGGTGTTGGTAGGTTCGGGACTTTGACCATTCTACCCCAAGAGATCCGGCAGAACATCTTCGCCCTTGCCCTTGATATCGCCTGTCCGGTAAAGAACAAACAGTGCTGCGGCCCCCAGTCAACCATTCGCGAGCGTGACTCATGCAAGAAGCATGGCAAGAGGCGAGTGAAGGATGCTGGACGCTTCAACGTCCTGATTATAGCAAAGGCTGTTACAGAGGAAGCTACCTGGGTCTTGTATAACCAGGGTACCATTAAGCTTGACTTGGGCCCTGCATTGCAGCCATATTTCGCCACATACCAGCCAAAGACCAAGTATCGGCTTGGCGATATTCCGCACGCGATGAAGGTGAATGCTATGTGGATGACAGCCGCGCGGTATCGATTCGTGGACCTGACTCTCAGCCCCAAAGTCTTGAGGACTGAGAACCCTGAGGTGTACACCACACAGCTGTGCAAAGCGGCATCATTGCTCTTCAAGGGCTGGGAGAAGGAGCCCCGGCAGCCAACTTCTCATGTTCCTCACACCGTGACCGTGCAGCTTGGCGAGCTCTTCAAACAACCCATCCCATTCAACTGCAATCCGGAGCCTGAATTGACACACGATGTGTACCTCTGGCATCTGATCAACTTCCCCAACTCTGTCCCCAATTATCGCAAGATAGCGAAGATCGCGGGCACGAACATGAAGAGGCTTACCGAGATCGTGAGTCAGCACCGCGGGCTGTCAGAGTGGAACTTTGATGCGCTTTCCGATATCGACGAAGCGAGTACTGGAGCTCGGTGGATGAGAGCTTTAAGAACATCCTGCCAGCGAGCAGGTTTGAGCTTCCGGGGAAAGACTGAGAACGATTTGGAGGTGGACGAGGAGTCCGATTGAATGAAGCAGGCCGATTGGGGGTAGCCTTGGAAATATACATGTGTTTAGAGTTTAGTCTGGCGCTCTCGGCTCGCTATTTATCTTGTCTATACTAGCGCTTGGCACTTCTCAGTCGGAAAGGTGGTGGGATATCGGATGAGCGGCAGTCTGGAGCGAAAGACGTTGATGAACGGGAATGGAGCGCAGGTAACGCCAAAAGTTTACCGACTAGTAACGCGGTCAATATCACTGAAACTGCAGTATGACACACATAAATCCCTCGTGTAAAGAGGTCTGATGAGATGAAGGGACAGACTGTCGTCGACGGCGTGCATGTGGTGTATGTATGCTGCGCTTCCACATTGAATTGGCCACTGGGGTCGTAAGAGGGTAAAATTGGGTAAAACGTGTCGCTTCGGTTGACTCAACGTGGTGTTTTGTCATGTTTGCAACAAACAAGGGTGCAATAAACAGCTTTACTCCTGGCCCATGTTTGTACGCCATAGCTCCTGTCTAAACGTATTATCCGCTATACTAGTTATTACTCGCGTGACTGTATTCATGCTTATGCCAGCTAAGTCTCCCTTCATTCGTTTAAAGTTTCACTCGCGAGGTGCAGACTTCATCCACTTTGAACATCATGAGCAAATTTACTTTCGTGACAATCTGACGATAATACCCTCTGCATGTACCCTATCCTTGTCAAGGATTTCCTAGGAGAATTTCATGCCTTTCTTTTGGCAAGACATAAATAAGTTCATGAGCGCAGTCGCTGTAACTCATCTCCGACACGGTATCTCGTCATTTGCAGGATATCTGTCGCCAATGGAATAGCCTGTCCACTGTGTGCCAAGTTTTCCCTCGTGTACAGGCCTAATAAGACTATCCACGTGACTAGTTATGTTATTTTCAGCGTGAGAGAGGCTATATGGAGAAGCACAGGCTTACTTACAAACAAAACACCTTCTAATACGTGCGACGATGGAAACAATGCACCTATTTTACACCTGAAAGACCTGTTTTGTAAATAACCTTTACCTATTTATACCGTTGGCTTTTGTACCTAGAGACATGATCAGGTTATAGTTAGTAGGAGGTACAATGGTGGTGTGGTTCTTACAGCCAAGCGCGGTCACTGATCAAAAAAGATGATACCTTTGTGCGTCTAGTTAATAACAGGCTATGGTGTAGTGCTTTGTCACTGAGAACATCTTATAGGTATGTACCTGAGATTCCTAGCACTCTTTATGTGAAAATTACACATGCATAGAGACCTGAGGTAATGTATGTGTATGTATGAGCTAACGAGCTAAGCTACCGGGCAAACGTCTCTTTAGACGTGCCTGCCAAGGCGTATCACGTGATATCATGAGTCATCATCTTTTTTTCTACGTTTGGCCTTGTCAAGTTGACGATGATAAAAGTTATTTATAGTTACTCTACCCGTCATACGCTTATAGCCGCATTGTAGATACAAATGCAACAAGGCTAATGGCAACGTTAGTGGCTGAATGAAAACAAAGTTTAAACCTAGTTCCATCATCAATCGTTAGATCAGCGATGACGACAGGTGTAAGTAAACTGTGACCCCTAAACTCAACTGCCGTCGACGAATCATGGAAGGTAAAATGAGATCCCTTTCTTCTAGAACCCAGTATGCGTAACGTTGCAGATGCATCGATTTCAACCGGCGTCCGACGTGCATGGCAGGCTTGAAGACGTCCATCAAGCGGTGAAAAGAAAGGGTATGTATGTATGTACAATACTAACTCGCACTAAGATAGGTAGTAGAGTGTGATTTATAGACATGTAGTCATCCAGATAAATCTGAAAGAGCCGTCCACTTGTCGTGCTTTGAAAATGAAGATATTTGACGTGGTAGGGCATGGCGTCTTTCGATGAGGCTTCATGGGTGAATGTGACACTGTACATACGTGCATTCTTTGCTTCTGCTCCAGGTTATAAAATATTGAGGCTATTACACTGTCGAAGTTACGTTAGCTGCACATAGCAGACCTGATGTTGATGGGAACATGATATCATTTACATTTGTCTTTTGCCACAGAAACAAAAGGATGTCGTACAGAAACCCTGATCACTTTGATGGTCTTCCACACTGTCACACATACAAAGAGGTATCCTTTGTACATACATCAAAGAACCCTCCACCATTGGGACGAAAAGGGTATCAGCTTTTACTGACATTAAAGTGTTGCCCAGACGTTTGCTCCAAGATTAGTGTGGCGCTCAATGAGGCATGGCGCGAGACATGGTCGATGTTCCCCGCAACTGGGGGAGCCTTGAATGTATAGATTGTCACAGCTTGCGTCCCAAAACCTCGTGCCCGCTAGCCAACCCCCGCAGATTCCGCTATTCCAGACTCGCCTGTCCTGTTATCAACAATTCCAATCCTTCCTTATGACACCCGATGCCCATTGCGGAAGCCAACGTCGCCTCCTGCCAGAATGTCTTCATCCAAGGAAAAAGAACAGCGCGGTCGTCGAACCGTGAAAGCATGCGTCATCTGCCACAAGAAAAAGGTACGTTGCGACATAGACGATGTAGAAAGCGACATCTGTACGCCCTGTGCAAGAGACAATTACGAATGTATACCCCGAGAACGGAAGCGCAAACGGTTTACATTCAGCCCGTCCCCCCCAGCCCCGCAACGTGTAAAAACGCACAGCAGCGAGGAATACCAACCCACAGGCAGCCAGGCCACTTTCTCCACTGGCCCGTCCAACAACGGAGACGTACCTGAGGGCAGTAATGGTGTATTAAATGGCGGATTATCAATGCCGCACGACCAAACTCTAAAATCAGAGGCTGAGCTCGGGAGACCGATGTCTAGCACTGCAAGCCTACACGAGCCCTCTCCTATATTGGAACGGCGCCCGGAGTCTGTGTACCCGATATCTCTGCATAGAAATTCGTCAAACATGACAGAGTCAAATTATACCCCGACTACCAATGTTGTCAGCTACCTCGGTCGACTCGAGTATCTTCGGAACGACGTGCCCGTCAACGATGACGCCGGCTTGCCCAACAAGGTGCCACATCGGCTATCGGAGACCGATCTCGAGATTTTGAGGGTGCAACGAGTTTCCGAGCTTCCCCCCAGGCCTGTTCGAGAATCGTTAATGGATGCCTTTTGGACGCGCTGCTATCCGTGGACACCGGCTGTAGAACGCAACTGGATAGATGACCGAAGCCCAGATCAAGTCTCACTTCTACTGCAATATGCCATGTTTCTCGCCGGAAGCAGAGTGAGCACTCCAATAGTCAATTACCCCCCTGAGGAGTTCTACAAAAGAGCAAGGGTTTTGTTCTGGATGGGCGCAGAAGAGGATCCTATAGTTACGATCGCCGCAGCTCTTCTTCTACATTGGTGGAATCCAGAGGGGCCCGAGCAGATCAGTTTGGACACAAGTAGTTTTTGGCTGCGCATATGTACGGGTTTAGCTTATCAAGTTGGGTTGCATAGAGAGCCGCCAACTGGAAAACCCGATGCGGCACTGAGAAAGAGACTTTGGTGGTCGTTGGTTGTGAGAGACTGTCTGATCAATGCGGGACATGGAAGACCAAGAGCGATCGATCTGAAGTTGGCAGATGTGTCTCCAATCTCCGCACTAGATTTCGGAGGTGTCCTGGCTCCCGCGAACTTATTCTCTTCCTATGTGGGAATATCATGCATCCTCGGTATGTCCATGGACGTTCCTTGTTTCTCTTCGGTATCAAACATTCCTAGAGCCTACACTGACACTACCTTAGGCGACCTCACTCAGAGCTATCTGCGAAAGCATGGTCTTCAGGAGCACAGAAAAACACTGGAAGATAGGCTCTTCCGTTGGCTGAAAACCCTGCCAGACTCCCTTCAGCTCTGCCGGCCTCTTGAAGGACGCCCCCTCAAGCCATACAGTTTTGAGGCGCGCCAGCTCCATGTTCAGTATTTCATCGTTCTAGTGATTCTCAATCGACCTACAGATCCCAAGCTTGCGCCATCTACAGCTTCTCTACTCGCATCGTCGTTTGTTGCCGGAATCTTTGAGGACTTCATGGCTCGCGATGAGCTCCGCTTCTTGGGACCAATCTTCACATTCTATTGTCTTACTGCGGGAATGGCTCAACTATCGTGTTACCGGTATCATGAGATGATAGACGTTGCCGAAGAGAACCTAGCTATCATGGGAAGGGCGCTCGAGGAGCTAGGTAGACGGTGGCCGAGCGCAGTTGGAAGCCTGAAGCATTTGTGCGTATTCTTCCTTCTCTGAATATACCACCATACCACCCGCTAATATAATTCTCACAGGATGGACGTTCGTGAGAAAGTACTCCAGCGGCCTTCCGTTGGCCATTTTCCAGATTGCAATATTCCAGCAACTACCCTCCAGTTTTTCTCGGACTTTGGTCCCGATCTGTGTCGAATGTGGCACCCTATACATCAGCATATCCCACAAACGTCCTTCATCCCCAACAGAGATCTCGAGACTGCCGGAATTCTCCAGGGGTTAAGAACTCCAGGAAGTCATGCCATGGAACTGGAGTTGGACGCAAATGTTGCAGCCGCGCAACAGCATCAAATGATGTGTAACCAAGCTGCCGCTGGTGGATCAACAATTGAACCGACACTGTTACAGCCCCAGGAATGGTTTAGTCCATATGGCGGGATCGGTAATTGGCTGGTGGTCGACTGGGACCAAGGGTTCGGATGGTGATGCTCGCATAAGTTCTGCTATCGACGCTTGAACTTCAAGTTGATGTCCATCTTCAACGCGTATCTGCAAGCGCGTTCTCAAGTGTTGCTTGTTACAGTATGAGAGTCAGTTATCCGAGCAGCGGGGTAAAGTCCCGAATATCGCCGAACAAGCGGGTGGCAATCTAACCCGCATGCGACTAGCTCATTTCCCCACATCCTCCCCGCATTCCGTGTGCCGAGGGTCGAGTTGATGTGCTCACGTTGACGAACTTGGTCTTCAATTTCGCTTGAGGATTGACGGAACGTCTAGAAATGCATTTCGGGAGACGTCGAGGTTGTGCGATAGCAGCAATTCACTACACACAACTATATCCCGTCTTTGACCACTCATCCATCAAGCGATGGCGTTAGGACCGTACTGGAACCTGCGGATCGACCGCTATGACCGTATTTTCGTCATTACTATGCAAAAAGCCCCCGAGAACCGAATCAATGTTCGTTTCGCACAGGAAATAATACGAGCTCTCCGAGATATAGAGCAAGAGCTGGGTCCGGATTCCGAGGGGTGTGTAATCACAAGAGGTGACGATGCGAAGTTTTGGTGTACGGGGCTGGACCTAGACGAAGGAGAAAGAAACCCCTTTGCAAACACCGATGGATTCTTTCCGGTGCTTATCCCCTTTCTTTTCAATTCATGTGTGCTGACGGATCTGATAGCTCCTTGCTACACTTCTTGACTACCCATTTCCTACAATCGCACTTCTCACTGGTCACACATTTGGTGGCGCGTGTCCCTTCAGTCTTTCCCACGATTACCGCATCATGAACTCGAAACGTGGGTTCTTCAGCATGCCGCCCGTAGATCTCGGTCTGCACTTCCCTGGCATTGGCTTTCTTCCGCGACTCAAGCTGCGTCCACAGATCGCCCGGAAGATGCTGCTGGAAGCTCACAAGTGGACAGGGAAGCAAGCGTTGGAAGATGGCATAGTTGACGAGATTGCAGATCCAGAGGTAATGTTGGATGTTGCTCTGAAAAAGGCGCGGTCGATACAGGGGAAGTCGAAGATGGGCGTGTATTCGTTGCTGAGGAACGAGCTATGGGGCGAGGCGACGGAAAAGATACGGAGCATATGCTATGTGCACGGGAAGGTTATTACTCCTCCCGCGAAGGCAAAGATATAGGGAGAAAGGACAACGTAAATGCAAGCAGTGCGTTGTACAAAACACAGCTAAGGATGCGTTAATGGAGCTTCATGTAGATTGGTGAAGCATTGTATCTGCATCCCAACAAGGGAAAACCATCTCAACGGGTCCGTTGGTTCCAGGGAAAGAATTGGAAAGATTCAAGATTTTTTGAGTTCGACGCACCAGACTTGCAGATTGGATCATCCTCGACCACGCTTCTTAAAGCCGTGCATGCGTCTTTGACAAATAATCTCGATATATTTATAGACAGTGACTTCCCATAGAACATGAACATATCCATTCTCCATTTCCTCCAAAACGTCCGACACCATGCACATGATTTCAATCCCAAGACTACACATGTGCAGGGACATTCCGAACATTGTTCAGGGTGTGAATGTCACGTGCGGCATAGTCCAAGCGCAGACCAAATCACGTTCGACTTCACCGCTCGTCCTCACACATTGCACATCGCAACAGCACTCGGTTCGACCGCAACGAACACCCATACTACACATAGTATGTGAGACCTCCATAAATTGCGCAGATCAGCAAGCTACACACCTTCGCAAATGTACAACACCAGCTCCCGAAACAATGCTAATGTACATCCAATGTCGCGATTTCCGGTGGCGACAATTGGCATCGGAAACCGGACCGCCTGGGTTTTCAAGGGTAGACATCCAGAGTTTGCATTTTATACTGGTTGCTATCTGCGGATTACTTGCTCATTTATCTCGTGCTGACAACCCAAGGGTAAATGCACTTATTTGAAAATTCGTAACTTTATCCAAATCAAGTAAATTAACTTCTTCTATAACCTATCCCGTCCCGTCAATCTATCTCTTCTTACATTCTGAGGCTATGCCCCAACCTTCAGTCTCACGATTATCATCTCACCATGACACGACCCAGGTCATGCTCAATCACATCATAATTTACGCTCTTCGTTCAAGCAAAATTCTATGTGTGCAGCGTCACAATATCAAGTCCTCACTCACGCTTTCCAGCCCGCCTGGAAGACTCTGCCCAGTCTAGTGATGAGGCTCAATCGACCAAAACCTGGGCTCGGCCGGGCCACCTCTATCAACATCCATGTTAAGGAAACATGCGTAACACTGCCTAGTGCAGTTCGATACACTTTAGGAAATCCACTTCGCATCAGTATACTGTCGATCATTCGAGAGACCTCCTATCCCACGCCCAGAGGGGCTCGGCAAGTCTAAGACGACGATGTAATACGCAATGCCGCAGCCGGGACTGGGTCGCGTGGCCCATATTCCCTTGTCCCTCCTAGCAATCAGTAATTAATGCTTCCGAGCAGATTAGGAGTGGCATGTGCATGGTGAGATTCACAACTGATATAACAGCAGCATACCCTGCACTACGGGATACGTTTTTGTTGGGAAATATCCATTCCAACAATGATGAGGTTCTGCGCTTCTTCGTTTGGGTTAATTGTCCTTGCAGGAACAAGTAAGTATGGTCTATACTGTTGTGAGGGTTCCAAACTGATCATACACAGCGCTTGGTCAAACAGCCAAACGATATTGCGATTCGGCCTCGTCGATCTGCTATACGGGATGGACTGGTGGTAATGGAGTTACCATTGGCGTTGCTCTTCCCAACGTGACAGCTGCACCATTCGACACGGTCTTGCAAATTGTCTCGCCTATTGCGAATGGATGGGTGGCATTTTCTTGGGGTGGTACAATGCCATACGTCCCTCTCACAGTGGGATGGGTGAACACTGCCGCGAATACAACCATATATTCTTCAAGGATAGCCTTGTAGGTTTTTGTATCGGCCTTCCCGACTCTGAACTGACTCGACACAGCGGGCTGAGCTTACCACAACCGTATGATGATGCCGAATACACATACCTTAAGGGCACTGGCTATAACAAAACGCATTGGACCCTCAATGTCCGTTGCAAAGGCTGTAGTCAATGGCTTGATGTGGATGGAAAGACGGCATCGCTCAACCCGGCTGGTTCTACTTTGCCGTTTGCACACGCCTTGTCCAGCAAGCTTCCGAAGGAGCCAGCGAACAACAAGTCGACGTTCAATGTTCATTCTTCTTTTGGTCATTGGTCTCTGGATCTGTCTCTCGGACAGAATGCCAACTTCAACAGTCTGGTTGCAGCAAATCTGCTTGCAGATGCCCCGCCAGCAAGTTCTGCTCCGCCCACTGCTACGCCAACATCAGCACATCCAACGACGCTAGCCACCAGCATTACCCCAACTACTAGCCCTGGCCCTATCCAGTCTGGAATGCCTAAGTCATGCTCTGGCGTCCCTGCATTCCATTCGCCTGTGCTGGCGGCTCCAGGATGGAGTGCTGTGAAGGTTGCAGGCGGTTTGACACAACCTAGGGGTCTGGTTCTTGACACCGCGGGAAACCTCCTCCTCATTCAGAACGGCTTGGGCGTCACTGCCCATAAGATAGGATCTGATGGTTGCCTTAGATCTTCGAAGACGCTGATCACAGCCAGAAATCTCAACCATGGCATTGCTATCAGCAAAGACGGAAAGACGTTGTACGCAAGCTCGGCAACCACGGTTTTTGCTTGGGACTACGATTCGACCACCATGACTGTTGGCGCGACCTCTCGATCAGTGGTCACTGGAATGGACAGCAAGGGCCACGTAACAAGAACGCTCGTCTTTCCTCCCAAGCATCCTCACTTACTTGTTGTGTCACACGGCTCCAACGACAACTTTGACTATGAAGCTGGCGATATCAAAACGGCGCGATCGTGTGTCAAGGTCTTTGACGTGGCCAAGACCCCTACCAACGGATATAGTTACGTTACTGGTGGATACCAACTTGGATATGGACTGCGCAACGAAGTCGGACTGACCTTCGATGCAGACGGAATGTGAGTTATGCTCAATTACCTGTTCAATTGTCTTCTTTGCTGACTCGAACTGGCAGGGTCTGGGGCGTCGAAAACGCATCCGACGAAATTACTCGTACAATTAGCAGCGAAGTCATAGACATTCATACCGACAACCCGGCTGACGAACTCAACTACCTCGGTGATCCCTCGAAAGAAAATAAGCAATGGTACGGGTACCCTACTTGCTACACAATCTGGAGACCCGACGCCATCACAGACCGTACCTTTACGATAGGCGACCAATTCGTCCTCACACCCAATGGAACCTTTGGCGACGACACATGCCAGCAGCTCAGCAAGCCCGCTTCGTTGTCGTTCCAAGCCCATTCTGCACCACTAGATGCGGTGTTTAACAAGGACTATACAAGCATGTATGTCACGCTCCATGGTAGCTGGAACCGTAATGTATCGACTGGGTACAAAGTCGTCGAGATACCGTTCTCGAAGATGGGAGCAACTGGAAGGGGGTTTGGGCCTGCGGCGTTGTCTAGCAGTGGATCGGGGTATGCGGATATCTTTTGGAATCCAGACACGGAACATTGCTCGACGACGCAATGCTTCAGACCGGTTTCCATTGCGAAGGATGAATTTGAGCGTATGTATGTTACAAGTGACAGCGGCGGCGAAGGCGAGCTCATGCTGCTTGGGAAAGTGTAGACGGCAATGGCGTCTGATGTTGAACCGATATATGGTCACGTGATAGAGCTTGGACGTGGTCGAAGCGACAACTCCTTGGGGTCAGAGCTTTAGTCCTTATTTCATAGAAATCGTACTTATAGACTAGATCATCATCATCATCATCATCATTACCAAACAAACTACCATCTATCTTATATCTTATATATCTTATATCTGACGTGAGGACTAGACCTGGGGCTGCTTGGTAAACAGACGCATTTTCTGGTTCTTCTTTCCTTGTTACCATGATTTGTATTTGGCTGCTTTTTGTATAGCTGTGTTTTATGTACTTCGACTATTGTGTTACAATCCGACGATATATACTGATACTGTCCTAATTCACCTTGGTCAAGAAACTTTGACACGTTTACTGCTAAGATTTCGGTGGGGAAAGCATGGCGGTGGCGGAGAAGGAAATGGTCATGGTCATGGGGAGAAGGATGGACTGCATTAGTTCCTGGTAGTGTAGGCGGCCTCGGATGACGGTGTAGATAGCTGCTGCCTCATACGAGGTCGAGGTCGAGGTTGTGATCTCGTGACCAACGCCAGATGGAGTAGGGTCGAGGTTGGCTGCACCCGAGTGGATACGGAAGGAGGTCTGTGATTGGATGGGTTTGGTACAGTGAGTGTCGTAACGGGTCGCTAGCGCGTATTAAGCGCCTTAGCACCTGCTAGCAGCCAATCTGCTATCGAATCTGATGTTTAAGCCTTGTACTGCTCCCTGCTACTGCCAAAATACCCCCTGGTAGCGCCAAGATGTCCCCTGGTAGCGCTCTACACACCTTTCTTAGCCTGCTAATAGCGTCCCAAAGCTGTACATCTATTGGTTGCTTACCCCTGCAAAAGGACGCGCTAGCGACCCGTTACGACATTTACTGTAGCCCTTATTCATCGCACCGGCACCTGTCAAGGCGTCAAGCGTCAAGCGTTGAGACGTCGAGCGTCGAGCGTCGAGTCGAGCGTCGATGACATCCGTGTCTCTCCGTACCACTGGTCGACATAGCTCATGGTAAGATAGGTATATAGCTGCCCGTATCTCTGCTTGTGCCGCCGCCTTCGACATCTGCCTCTTCGGCTCTCCTCAATTCCTCGTCTACTGTTGTTGTTGTTGTTGTTGTTGTCGTTGTTATTGTCGTACTACCACCTTGGTCACAGAATAAGAAACTTCTCCTTACCCGCTGTCGCCACCACAGCTTACTCCTGTGCATATAACTTCCCCACCTCTTGTACACTACTTCCAAAGGAGCATTACCTGGATACGGCATCTCCACCATGACCGGCCACGTGACGACAGACAGTGACCCTGCGAATGGCAATGGCGTCGCATCGCACAACTACGACGTCATAATCATCGGCGCAGGCATCTCCGGCGTCAATGCCGCCTACCGCGTCCAGACGGCCCTTCCAGACTCCTCCTACACAATCCTCGAGAACCGCGACGACATCGGCGGCACGTGGAGCCTGTTCAAGTACCCCGGCGTGCGCTCCGACTCGGACCTACACACGTTCGGATTTCCATTCAATCCATGGACAAAGCCGAACTCGATCGCGACGGGCGAAAGCATCGTCGAGTACATGCACGACACGGTTACCAAGTTCGACATCGCCAAGAAGATTCAATTCAGACATAAAGTGGTGGCGGCGAATTGGAGCTCCGACGAGCAAAGATGGAGACTGGATGTCGAGACGGAGGGACAGAGGAAGGTGTACTATGCAAAGTTCGTCATCATGGGCACCGGATACTACGATCATACCAAGCCGCTGCAGGCTGTCATACCGGGACTGGAGAACTTCCAGGGGAAGACGGTACATCCCCAGTTCTGGCCTCCGGACTTGACGTACAAGGGCCAGAAGATGGTCATTATCGGTTCTGGCGCCACGGCCATCACCATCCTGCCCGCTGTTGTTGAAGCGGGCGTTGGTTCGGCGACCATGTTACAGCGCTCACCTTCATACATAATGTCCACTCCCCAGCGCAAAGAGGGCGACCCAGTCCCGCTCTGGGAACGCGTACTACCCACCTGGTTCTCTCTCCGCCTCAAGCGTCTCCAGTTCCTGCTCGTCGGTATGGTCTTGTTCCTCTACTGCCAGACCTTCCCTAATCACGCCCGCAAATTCCTTACAAAGGAAGCAAAATCTCTTCTCCCCGCCGATTTCCCCATGGATCCCCACTTCAAGCCGACTTACAATCCCTGGGATCAACGTCTTTGCTTCTGCCCCGATGCCGACTTCTTCAAATGTTTTGCCACGGGAAGGGCACACGTTGTTACGGATACCATAAAGCGCGTAGTCAGCGACGGGATCGAATTGACCAGTGGAGAGAAACTAGACGCGGATATCATCGTCACAGCGACCGGTCTCACTCTCCAATTCTGCGGCGGCATCGATCTCACCGTGGACAAGAAACCCGTAGACATACCCAGCTCGTACATGTGGCACGCGTCCATGCTCACAGGCCTTCCCAACATGGGTTTATCAATCGGCTACGTCAACGCCTCTTGGGCACTCGGATCGGACAACGCGGCACGGCTCCTCACGAGACTGATCAAATTTATGGACGCGAACGGATACACGAGCGCTACGCCCGACATCACGGAAGAGGAGGCGAGGGATCCGAAGAATCCCCTCGACTTGAAGAGTACCTATGTCAAGGAAGGGTCTGGGAAGATTCCGCATGCGGGGAGGACGGGGCCGTGGAAGCCGCGCAGTAACTATCTCGTAGATAAATGGAAGGCCGAAAGGAGTGATTTGACGGCGGGAATGAAGTTTGCAAAGGTCAGTACATAGTGCGGAAAGACGGAAAAAGAGAGACAAATTGGTGGAAGCATCACTGCATGTTGTCACGATTGAATATATCATATTTGGTAGAAGGTAGAAGGATGAAATACGTTTTACTAGGCTCTCTTGTACCCGCCAGCCCGTACATTGTCCAAGTATCCCCGCGAGCCTCTTCTGACATGCCATTGCCAAATACATCACGTGTATGTAGCACATGCATATAGCACGGCGAACAAGACAGATAATTACCCACCCATGATAATTAGCCCCTAGCACAAGTACTAGCACAGGCGCCGGGTGTTGGTGGGCAGAATACCTTCCAGAATCCGATACCATCTACAGCAGCGGCTGAAAAAGCGCCCGCTGGAACGTCGCATACATGGCGCGGTGGCTGGAGTGAACCAAGGATCCTCACGTGACCCTCGGTTACTCTGCGCACGGGGCCTCCTCCACGGCAACGTCAACGTCAACGACGAGACGAGTATGGATCTCGCCCCACCGCCGAACTTCTCGAACATCCGCACGATGCTCTTCCATTTCAAGGATATGTAGCAACAAGGTGGGGTCGATGTTGTCGATGCCTTGCTGATTTGCAGTACAGACTCATTATCTCCTTTTCGTCCAGAACAAAGCGTTGACACCTGAAAGTGTAGAAGTGAGAGACGGGGTTGAAAAGCCGTCGCGTAGAGGACCTGAAAGTGTTAGCGCACGCGCTCTTCAGTCGAGTCGATCATGTGAGGCAGACTTACAAGCCTCGAGAGCGCAATGTAGCAAAGGCTGTAGAAGCAATTGACTCGAGCTTTGCATGATCATGGGAGGCTGGTGGAAGAAGAAGATGAAGGATGGCAAAGCAAGGGATTAATATATTCAATACACGTAGATCTATTGATCTCAAGTCTCATACGGGTTCCCTCTACCTAAGCTTCTATCGCACTTGCCGTCTCTCAATGCAGAAACTCATTGAAGAAAGAAACGGCATTCCTCTTCGCCTTCTCCAGCCCGTCCACCTCGATTTTGTTGTTCTGGTTCCCCCTAGCTGCGAATCCATGTTGAAGTCCCGGGAAATAGATGTACTCATACTGCACGTTGAGCCCCGGGATGACCTTATTAGCGTACTCCTTCAGTTCCGGTGTGAACGTATGATCTGTTTCCGCCGCCACGATCTGGACCGGCACCTTGAGCGCATCAATCTCAGACTTCTCTACGAGAGAAGGATGAGCTACGGCAATGGCGTCGATAAGCGAGGGGTCCGCTCCGAGCTTAAAGCAAGCCCAACCACCGTAGCAGTAACCTATGGCGGCGACCTTGGGAAACTCGACCTTCAAGGCTTGCGCGCTGGCTTTCATTTCGGGAAAACGAAGATCTTTGCTGTTTTTGCCGATGAAGGCCGGGATGCCGAAGGCCGCACGCTTCTCGGGGTCATCCATGATTTCGGGGTTCACGACATCGCCACCAAAGCTATGGGTAGCTGTTAGTCACAGAACTCAATGAAGGGTGAGTAGTATAAGGTGATCGTACTAGTCTGGAAGGTAGACAGTGGCATCCGCCTCTTTCGCGAAGTGGTCGGCGAGGAGTCTCAAATTAGGAAACGTCCATCCAAAGATATCGTGGATGATCAGAATAGCTGCAGACTTGGAGGTACCGGTGACATAGGCCTTGTTGCCCGCAAGTGTGGTCTCCTTGCCCGTTGGCGTTCCATTCCAGCTGAAGCCGCTCTTGCAATTTTCGCACGACATGATGAATGACTGTTTAATGTGAAGAAGAAAGACTTGAAGAAGGAAGGGGAAAGCAAATATGATGGGAAATGCAATGATGTCAAGATTGCAATTGTTCGAATCTCAGCAACTTTAAATACACCCGTGGCGGGGTGTATGACGGGGGGGTCAGTCTGATTACAAAGGTAGAAGAAACCATCTATCGGCGTTTGGAAAGGCCGAGGGGACTAAAACCCGCTTGCTCGGTCTTGCGCCATAGGCCATGTGATTGGACAATAGATCCTATCGTGTCGCTGCAATTGGAAATAAATGCTAGCCGTACTTTTACGGATTCGATACATTCTCAGAACTTCCACTCATGTTGGTGGTTGCAGGAGTTAAAAAAAAAGAATCACTGCAATAAATCCGAATTCTTGCCGAATGCCGACTATGCGATTTCAAAGCAGAAGCACACCCAAGTCAGAATGTCAGAAAAACTAGCCGAGTGAAAGCATCGCGGTCATAAAGTGAAGCAAACACTTGAAATCATAGTCCAGAAAGGGTTCGGATTTGGCGGTCAAGCTCGAACATCCAGATAGCGTGTTCGATGTAGCGCATTGGATAGGGCACGTGATACATTCCAATCACCCCCCAGTTTTGGAGTAAAGGTCCATCTTGTTAACCTCTAGAGAAATGACTTACTCATGAGAAATACGATTGGGAAGAACAATATACAGATAGAAAGTTGGGTTCAAGAAGCATCTAATCATTCATGAATTCAGACACCTAGGCCTAGAGAAGCCCAGTCAAAGTCGATGAATTGCTAGAAATCGCAGGGTTCGTCCAAAGACCAAGCAACAAAACTCACCGGAAAATGAAGGAAAGGTCCGTGTTAGATTCAATCTCGTGGTACCACTCGACGGGGCAAGGACCAGATTAGAATCACGTGAGCCGCAGCGTGGTAGTCGGAAGAACTCCTTTCGATATCTCCACCAACAAACCATAAACAACGGAGCGTCGGTGACTTTGTTCGGAGATCCGGATACTAATCTACTGCATCGTTGTAGTGTCCATCGTATTAATCGTCATACAAGTGCATCTTCGTAGCTTGTACCTTCAGTTTGTCAAGGTATGGATCCGCAGCACTACCGTTTGTCACTCGATGCAACATGGCCTTGCCGTCCTCGTTTCTTTGGCACACCAATATTAAGGTCGATCCCAGCGATGGCGGCTCATACGTCTTACTTTCTCTCCAGGTTCTGCGTTTCTTCTCCCACTCCTCTTCTCGGAACCAATGTGCTACCCACCACATTGGAATTGCGTGCAGAATGGCGACCGTACTTTTCTTTGCTTTGTTGTCACCTCTAGAGAACCATCCAGTGCCTCGCCAGCCATTGGCTTGTTGTGATCTTTTCGGTATCTTTTCGACCCTCTCAAATAACATTTCGCTGCCCTTGCCTCCGATAATGCGAATGATAGCTCGATCCCGCTCTTTCTGATCGCTTAAATGCTCTTCCTGATAAGAGGTGAGAACTACATTGTTGGCCCTACCGTACATTGGATATGTAATGCGCCCAAGTGTAACTGTCTCCCAGGAATAACCCAATTCTGCAATCTTTTCATGTTGACTCCAAAGTGGCTCTTTGGGCCCGAATTTACTCTCGTACTTGCTCCGACCAAGGTACATGTAATAGGCATGAGCACATTCATGGACAAGTACCATGGTGAAGAAATACATCATCCTGTAATGATATGAAAGGGAGGCATTCTTGTATTCATGTGAGAAGTAATCATGAAAGGAGGCGGCCATGCATATGGCTGGTTGACCGTGATGCGCGTATTGCTGTGCCTTGTATTCATCACCAAAGTGTGGAAGTTGAGTGGAACGGAATTGGCGATACCATGGGACGTCGTGTAGGTAGGCGAAGGACAGACCATTAGCGGTTGTGGCTTCCGTGGAAGGTACAAACATGAGCGTCAAGAAGGAACTCATATCTTCCAGCCGACGTCTCGTTTCTTCCTTTGCTCTTGATGTGTGCTCACCTTTGTGCACAGCGATGTACACTTTGGGTGGCTTTTCGGAACAATCCTCGGTGCGATGACCATAGGTCACATGCTGGAACCACGGGAGGACCGGATTTTCTGTTAGCAGGAGCGAGGCTAATTGCAGGGCTGGCTTCATTTGTTGGTAAGACTTATGGGTTACTTGACCAAAGCCTGTTACCCATCGCCCCTTGGCAAATATAGGGTGGATTTCGTTGCGGAGGTTCGGCGTGGAAAGATTGTTAACCTCTAGACAACCATTCTCGTGGAGTTCTCCTAGTATAATTTAGAGAAGCCACGACGAATAAGAGGAATTGGAATGCATGGAGAATCTACTGGGCACTTGGGTATAGTGTCTTCCAAGGTGTCCAGACAGACAAAACCCTGTAGCATCTAGCATCTACCTACGTTGGAATTTCTGTAAAGACTGTTGCAAGTAAGCTCTAGACTCGCTAGCTTCGCCCATGTTGTAGGGTCGTTGAACAGGATGGCTGTGTGTATGTGTGTGGATATCGAATTAGAGCTACAGATCCCTTCCGCGGTTTCTCATATACCGATATAACGTGAACTCCTAACATTCACTGTACGAGAGTGCCATGTGTGAAAGAAAAGGAAACTAGACCTAGGCGGGGGACAACCCAGTCCCATAGCCATTTGCGAATTTTGTCCCGCGAACACATGGAACAGAGTGACGTGAAGCGTATGGTAGAAGCTCTAAGATAAAGAAGTGGCAGACGTAGCTCACTGAGCGTAGCTGATGAACTTGTATTGGAACAACATCAAGGGGTATTGGTGAAGAGTGTGTTTAGAGTCGTATTTCAGGCTTACGATTTGAGTACGTGGACGGTTTCGTGGCAAGGTTGTGAGTCACAGAGAACAGCAGCAGTATAGTACCGCGATGATTGGTGAGGCATATGCTTCAGCACGTGTCAAGATAACACATCAACGTTTTGTTCATGTTGACGTGACGGAAATCAACGCGACTGTCGTTGGTACTAGGCACGCATATGTGACTCTATGCTGGTCCGCAATACAGCCGTGACGTCCCACTTTGAATCTAGACATCACATGATCTGAAATGAGAACTGCTCCCATATTTCAGTTTTTTCTTCACGATTTAGCTGTTACATACATCATGTGTGTGTGGTGAATAGATCAAGCGACTGGACACGTCATTGTTAGTCTCGGCAGTAGTAGGTCGTGCTATGTTGGAGGTAACAGTCGTGGCAGGTAAATCCGCCATGTAAGTTTGTATCGTGGAAAGAGGAAGAAGTGTTGAGTTTGTGGTCGACAACGCCATCGTTGATTGGTGTTTCCATGAGATGTACAGAGTACTGTAATCTATAAGTGGGGCAGATAAGTTCTGTCTAGTCTGGTTTAGGAACTAGCCTCAACTTCGTCTCAACTCTGGATGCTTCGACGCGTCACTCACACTTCACACAACACCAACACCACTTCACGCAGGACTCAACTCGATAGCGACCTCAAGCACAACACCGCGATTCTATAATTGTCATTAATGGCAGCGGTAAGACCTCGCAGACACTCGTTCAACTTGAACACCTCGGTCTATTGGGTATTCTCATCCATAGCTTCTACAGCTTCGCCAGCATGCTCGGACTCGCCCACTGTTGCACCTCAGCACACATCTGGTAGTTATCTGGAAAGAAGCGCTGCCCCAGAATCTTCTTCTGCACCTTCCCGGTCACCGTCTTAGGCAACTCTCCTTCTACGATGCGCAGAAGCGTAGGGATCTTGTAGCCAGCGAGCCTCTCGCGAAGGTCTCGGCGCAGGTCTGCAATAGTGAGGATGTACTCGCCATTCCCATACGTCTCGAGGAACGCATCGGTCAGATCTTCCTCCTGTAATGAAATGAGTGCGGCTACCCGCTGTCCAAACTCCTCATCAGCAACTCCAACCACCATGGCCTCGGCAACATACGGCAAGGACAGCAGCTCCCTCTCAATATCCAGCGCTGATATCTTGTAGCCCCCAGATTTAATTATGTCAAGCGATGCTCGCCCAACGATCCAGTAGTAGTTGCCCTCCCGTCGCGCGATGTCGCCCGTTCGAAAGTAGCCATCCTCGTCGTGGGCTTTGGCTGTGGCCTCGGGGTCATACAGGTATTTGGAGAACATATGCTGTAGGGTGTTAGATTATACCGCGCTCGGATACACGATTCGGTCTTACCGGACTCTTCACGAGGACCTCGCCCTCTTCGCCTTCGGACAGCTTGATGTCAACCCCGTTCACAAGCTCGCCGACAGAGCCGTCGGGCGCCTTCTTATCGTCTAACCGTACCTTGAACACAGCCCCGAATTCGGTGGCTCCATACCGCTGGATAATCTTCTTTTGCATGAGAGTGGTCCAGAACTCATTCAGGGGCTGAGGCAGTGCCGATGTTCCACACAAACACGCGCGGAACTGTCGCGCTCCCGCAATATACTTGGCTCGTTCTTTTGACGGCAGCTTTGACAGGGTACGCTGATAATGCCGGCGCATTCGCATGTAGATTGTAGGAACGCCTGAGAAGAACGTCAATCGTCTTCGAGGGTTGATAGCGCCCTGCATCCACCGCTCCCACATCCATGCCTCGTCGAACCCTCCACTACGGAACTCGATCCGACTTCCAGATATTAAGAAGGGGAAAAAGTTGATTCCAACACCAGTGGCATGATGGACTGGAAGAACGTGCAACATAACGTCATCTTCCTTGATTCTATAATGGTCTGCCACCGACAATGCGCAGTCAAACACGAACGATCTTCGCATGACAGCGCCCTTGGGGGGGCCCGTAGTACCCTTACAATGGGGACACAACAGGTCAGCTTGCGATTAATGGCACAAAACCTCCTCACCACCAGAGGATATAAGAGTACTTACTGCGTAAGAGTCAGCGCACGTCTTGTATAAAAGAAAGGGGCATTATGTCTCTAGTATTCATTCTTGGCGGCAAAACGGACGCGGACGAAAGGTACTCTGGGTCACAAACCTGAGGTAAAGATCACAACGCCTGGTGCATTCTCTTCCAGGGCGCGATCTGATGAGATCAAAATATCCGTCGGACTCAATATTGGAGTGAGCGTGTATGGTCCGATTGCAACACCTCGGAAGTGCTCGTTGCTCGTCGAAACGATGCGCTTTTCCAACCTGCAGCACTTCTCCAAGTCACGCGAACTCGCGAGAACGAGGGCTGCCTTGGATTTCTCCACAAAGTATGTTGCCTCCTCTACTGGGAGTGCTGGGGTGATGGGCACTGCAGCCGCACCGAGCGCAAGCACTGCCAGCATCGCAACCGTGTATTCATAGCCCCCCGCAGCCACGATCGCGAGGTATACCTCATCCCTCCGTTCCAAGGCTTCAATCGTCGCCGGGTCAAGGGTGTTTAGAATCGTTTCGCGGAGAGCCAACACATCGGAAAGCAATTCCAAGTGTGTTCGTTGGTGGTTTGATCGTACATCGTCGATTGCTATACGCGCAGGCTTTCGACTGGCAAACCGTAACAACCGACTGAACAGAGGCTGCGAGCAATCAGAGCTTACTTGCACAGTCATCCAACAACAACATACCGTGTTCGGAAGTACGTGATACCCCGCATGTTTCGGCAACATGAAGGTGCGGTCTTCCATAGCAAATATGCGCGAACTTTTCACAAAGAGGTGTACTTGCGCTGCTCGTCATCTTCCTTTCCCACGGTCCACGACTTTTCTTTTCTAATCACCGCCGCGAAGACCTGACAACCCGAATTAACGAGTCATTGTGCGGTGCCGGTGAATGTCGGTATTTGAGGGGCGTCGAGGCTATATCCGTGGTGTCGATCATCGAAGCAACCCCGCACAGCTCCAAGTTGGTGACATGGCCGCTTATTGGGGCATTTAGGCTCGCCATCAAGAACTGAACATATCGCGTTGGATCAAATGGAAGAATTTCATACGGCAAGAGATGGTTGATCACCGTTCGCATCCGCTTAATCGAGAACTTCTTCTTCTTCTTCTTCTTCTTCTTCTTCTTGGCGCTGCCATAAGTCGGAAGTTACCAAAGATTTCATTGTGGATCTATGGATGGAGAGTTTGAAGTACTACCCTAAGTTCCGTCGGTGCTTTCTCCATTAGGATACCAGCCTCAACTAGCCTCATGGGCTACAGTGGCCGTCTTGGAGACTTTGTTCCCAAATGTGAATTTCGGCGGGAGCGTCTCTTTGTCCAAAGGTCAAAACATTTCTGCACGTGATCTATCGCATGCTGTTGTATCACTTTCTCAACCTCTGTCGTATGATCTTCCCCTGGAGACGGTATGGGATCAGCTTGGAAAACCATGTTCGTTTTTTACCCGCCCACTCCAGTACAGATCCCAGCTCACATGCACATAACTTGGTATGCAGTACCTTGGTCTTCCCACTCCTTACTTACTGGTTTCAGACACATTCCGGGCCCAATGGATATTATGGCGGGGGCAAGACATATCTTTGGTCCGCTGTTGCTAAAGGTATGCTGGAAGAGAACACGGTGACTTATTGCTCAAGGGGTTTTACTCTTCTCTCCTACTTCATCCACCTTGCTTACTCTTCGTACCTTCGTAAAGACTGACACCTCTCATCAGATCATGAGTGATACATCGCCTATCAATAGTTATCAACGTGGCGCCCCACTTGAAGCGTGGTCAGCTTTCAAAACTTCACCAGCCACCAACACACTGCTCACTCATGACGCATTGCTCATTGTCTGTGTGGCACCAGGGACGTTCTCATCAGCCACTCTATGCTTCCCACGTTCGTCAAATCCACAATGTCCAACAGCACACCGCTGTTTGTAAGTCGCTTTCTGCACCTTTGAAGGACATTCTAAACCGCTGGGTGTAACCTCTGCCCAATGGTTGATTTCCGAAAAGGCATACTATGGGCTTTCATTCCAAGGCATGTAGAAGCTCGCGCCCGCGCACCAGGATACTGGATTTGGCGATCTTGGCCCTGTACGATTTCCAAGGATGTCAATATCGCAGTTCGTCGCACGCAGTCGGATATTGAGGCTGCATGGCGCATCGGATCATGCCACCAATGGAGCGAGCAAAGAAGCCTCGCGTTATTTTAGGCTCTGGTGCATGTACGCGCAGCCTGGAAACCAGCGCAAGATGAACAACAGGTGTTCATCTATTGCATTAAGAGCTCTGCTCTTGGCCTGACGAATTCTTTCTCGTACATTAGTGTGCACGACTAGGCAGACGTCGAGTCTGTCCTACAAAAACAAATTCTCGCCTGCGAAGACTTGACCAAAAGCAAACAGCACCATAACCCCTAGGTGATATTACGTCGCCTGTTATAGATACCTTTCTGCGTACCAATGCGACAGAGTTAAGTTGTTGTTTTGTTTTGTTTCTGGGTACGGTATTGGTATCCTGTCACTACCACTGCATCTATAAAGGGCAGTAGTTAAACGGTAGAACATAAATGGTCACTCCCAAGTCACACTCCCGAGAAGGACGTTGAACGTTAACAAGCCTGGAGTCTGCCCATTGATCCGGGTCCTTGGGATCTGGACGGGGAAGGCGGAAACCAGACAGTCGACATGCGGATGTCACCCGAAACAAAAGGCGTTCCGACGGGGAAGCGGTAATGATCACCGGCTACGCGTCGTACCGCATGCAGTCGCTCGGCGCAATCGGGGCGTTCGGCCAGCTACACATTTGGTGGTCCAAGCGTACTCTGTTGGTACCACGACGTGTATCGTCCAAGCAGCGGTGAATGGCAATGACCACTGCTCAAAAATATGACTGTTTGCTCACTCGAGAGTCACAGTCGTACCAGGTACATAAATGCTTTCCACACGCGCGGGGTCTCGAGGTCTGCTATCGAAACATCTTCAACAAAGCACTATAATTGATCTGCCTTCCACTTTCGTCCCTATTTCTCAACCCTTTAAACATGGCTACCAACAAAGAGCTCCATTTGTCCATCATCGACCAGAACACCGTTCGCGTTTATATCCCAATCTTCCCAATCTTCCCTTTTCCTGACAGCAACCAAGCTGAGAGTGCAATCAAGGGACTTGTCGATGGACTGCAGGTCACCCTTGCTTCATTCCCTTTCCTGGCAGGAAGCATTCGACTTGCTGATTCTGAATCGGGAAAATTATCCCTAACCTACGCAACCGAAATCACTGATGTACAGCGTTCAGGGCTTCTAACATCGAAGCAACTGTCGCCCGACGATTATCCATGCACGTACGAAGAGCTGAAGAGGGAGGGAATGCCACCCAGCGCAATAACTGGCTCCATTTTCTGTCCTGATAACATACGCAATCTACCTGGGCTGGATGATGGTAATGGATTCGTTGACTTTACGAAAACCGACGCACCGGCTATGAGTATTCAGTTGACCTTCATCCCTGGTGGACTGATTTTGGGCATCTATATTCATCACGTGGTGATGGACTTTTCGGGCATGAACGAGTTTTGGGAATACTGGGCACAAAGCGTGAAGGGGGGGATGCAAGGCTCACCCTTACGTAACGTGTACATAGTCATTACTCGTCGACTTTGCTAATCTGAAGCAGTTGTCCCCGATTCCTCGAGTCACTCTCAGTTGAGAAGACAAATCGATGTCCGGGCCGTACAACACACACGGACCATGAACACTGACTTGATGTCATACCGTGATGGGCCTCCAGATTATGTAAAAAATCTTCGAGATGATGCTCCTTGTTCACACAGACTATTTGTAATATCCGCTGAGCGCATTCGTAAGTTTCGTGACGCTCTCGAAGAGCAGTTCAACATGAAAATTACCATATGCAACATCATCACCGCATTATTCTGGATACATGTCACGCGCGCAAGATCCTCACGCCTACGGTCTAACAAACAGTCCAGCATTGGCATCGCGACAAATTTGCGCGGTAGGATAATGCCACGGCTGGACAAGACCTATACAGGCAACATGGCGCTATGCACAAAGGCTACACTTCCCATCGATGAATTGACGGCGCAAGATCAGTAAGCATTCTTTCACATTGTAACTTGATCCTTTCAGCCAAATATCAAGCTTCTGTCATGCGTGACGCATGCCCTTGAATTCAAGTCACTGACGGCCAAGCAGGGACAATAACGAGATCATGATCAGGGCTGTCAAGGAAGTCCAGGAAGCCGTCGCTCGAGTGGATGACGATTGGGTCAATGACCATGTCTCCTTCTTCCATTCTATCGAGCCCATCACCAACACGGAAATTGCGCTACAATTCAGGTTCGGCCCCGACCTATACATCACGTCCTGGATGCACGCAGGGATCTTGACAAGAGAGTGGGATATTCCTGGCACCAGCTCAGCCGTGCCTGAATATTTCAGACGCGTGTACGGCCTATCGGATGGTGCGCTTAACATCATGCCACGAAGGAGCAGCCCCCATGGCCGTCCTCAAGACCCGTATGAAGTCAGTCTTCGACTTGCGACTGAAGATATGGACAGGGTCTTGGAGGAGAAGGGTGGCCTTGCGAGCTGGGCGGAACGTGTCATTGATTAGATGACGGCATAAAGATTACACGACATTTATTCCTGGAGTCTCCCCATGGGGTTCTGCGGGGGTATCACAGCCCTACCAGGGTATTAATGTTTGGGGTCGGGTTGGGCCGGGTATTACTTTTTTTTGTTCACAAATTAGGGCATTTGATATCCTGGACAAGTACTGGACCTTTTTTTGGGTTTCCTAATAAATAGATGGCGGGTTACGATTTGGACTTTGTATTCTGAATGTGTACCGTGTTCTCGATTTACTATATAGCTGGAAGATCAATGCTGGCATTGATGGCTAAAGACGAATATTCAATTGGCTTGCTGTTGATGGTGATGGGTATGACGCATTGACCCACCCGCTCTTCAGTCTTCAGTGTTTGGGTAAATTACCCACATTACCTAATCCATACAATCTATTACTCACTCACGTGAACGCGTGCTGATTATTACGCCCTACCTCAGCCCTAGGAAACTGTTTGCTCTGCCATCGGCAATTTTCGGCAGCTCTGGGAACTGGACGCGGGGCTCAACGGCGCTGATCAGATGCCACGACAATTGCATAGGCCGAGGCTAGTAGTAGACCGTGGTGAAGAAACAATGACTCTCTCCATTGCTAGTACACGACCTCTGCGGTTGACCCTGGCCACTGTACATCTCTACTGCATACCCTCCTCATCCTTTCACTACGCCTGCCTGTACCATGCCCGACTTCACCGAGAACCTCAAGCCGCGCTACGACGGCACTGTAACCCTACAGGTTGAGCGCAATGGGTCGGATATTGATGTGCAAGAGCTGGCCAGGCATCTCCTAGGAAGAGATGGATTTCTCGAGCGCCAAGAGAAGGTGTTGAGGGTTTTGAGCAAGGAAAGGCTTTTCCGCAAAGACCAGCAGATGAACCTCAGCCGGCCAGAGCGGTACCACTTGGGCCTAGCAAGAGCAAAAGCAGCTGTGCGCATCATGAGGAGGGAGGGCTGGGATCAAGAAAACTACAAGATGTGCGAGTATCTGAATGATGAGATAGGCCCTTACCATCTTCGTACGTTTGCGCAGGCTCTCGGCATAATACCGCCCTGCTAATCAGGCCCCTAGACATGACCATGTTCGGTGAGCCGGCCCCTCCATGGCACGCATTGATTGCAGTAAGCGGCGGGTCGCATGTTGCTGACAAGGTGCAGTCACGACGATACGTGAGCAGGGATCCGAGGAGCAGAAGAAATACTGGATGCCCAAGATCCTGAACTACTCCATTATCGGATGCTATGCGCAGAGCGAGTTGGGTCACGGAAGTAACGTGCGCGGACTCGAAACGGTTGCCAAGTGGGATGCCGTGAAGGGCGAGTTTGAACTTCACAGCCCGTATCTGACGGCCAGCAAGTGGTGGAATGGGGCCATGGGGCGCACCGCAACACACGCTGTACGTCCATCCGGACTTGTTGCCCTTGACCCTTTGTGCAACGTGCATCCACTTCATTTAAAACTCAATCATTCCACTGACTGACTCTGCGGCATGTTGCAGATTGTGGTCGCACAGCTGCTGCTGCCTGCGAAGAACGGGGCCGGCAGTTATGACAATGTCGGCCCGCAGACCTTCATCGTGCAGATCCGGCATGCCGACACTCATCAGCCCCTTGACGGCATTGCCGTGGGTGATATCGGTCCAAAGTATGGTTACGCGTCAATGGACAACGGTTACATGCTCTTCAATCACTGTCGTGTCCCCAAATCGGCGATGCTGTCCAGATACGCCGAGGTCTCGGACGAGACCGGGGCGATGAATCGGCATGGACATCCCGCCGTGGTGTATGGCTCGCTCACATTCGTGCGCGGCCAGATCATCATGCATGCCAGACTCGTTCTGGCACGCGCCGTTACAGTGGCGGTGAGGTACTGTGCCATCAGGCGGCAGTTCCGAGACCGTGATTCGACGAATGATGGTGACGAGGAAATGAAGGTGATGGATTATCCCACGGTTCAGATTCGTATTCTGCCTCTCCTAGCGACGACGTTCGCACTACATTATACCGGCGAGATGATGCACACGCTGTATCACAAGAGCAGGGAGACTATCGAAAAGGGCGATTTCGGTCCCTTGGCGGAACTGCACAGTGCGAGCAGTGGGCTGAAGAGTTTGTGTACCATGCTCACGGCTGATGGTATCGAGACGTGTAGACGGGCTATGGGCGGTCACGGGTTCGGTGGGGGGAGTGGTTTGGTTGGTATCAATGCTGAGTTTGTGCTCCCCTTTTCTTTCCCCCCCCCCCCCCTCCCCCCCTATGCTTCACAAACTAATCGTCACTAGCTACCTCTCCAAACCCACAGTGGAAGGCGACAACTGGATGATCACACAACAAGTCGCTGCCCATCTGATCAAAAAGATGACAGCGGCCGTCAAAAACCCCTCGGCGGCACCGCAGGACCCCACCGACGAACTGTTCCAATATTACCTCAACAACCGCGACCATCGGATATCACAGAACGTCGTGTGCGCCGGTACCATCAGTGATCAATCTATCGTCGACGTCTTCCAATGGCGAGCCGCAGATCTGAGCTACCGTGCATACCAAGCTCGCGTCGTGGAGAAGAAGCCCTGGACGAGACTCATGATCCAGCTGCACACGCTCAGTCGCGCGTACTCTGAGCAGATTCTCGTCACCACGTTCCACAACTCGCTGAACGAGACTGCCTCGTCGCTTTCGGGGCCCACACCCGACGTCTTACGGACGTGTTTCCGGCTCTACTCGCTGTACACGCTCGATGCGTTTGCGTCGTCGTTTACCATGACTATTGCCGCGGCCGAGGACTCTGTACATGCACTTCCAGACGCTATTCTCGATCTCATGATGGAGCTCAGGCCTCACGCGGTCAAATTGGTGGATGCGTGGAGTATCCCGGATTGGCTGCTTGAGAGCGCGCTGGGACGAAGTGATGGAAAGGTCTATGAGGAGCTGTTCGATATGGCGCATAGGCGGAATCCGCTCAACAAGACAACCTTCAATCCTGACTATAGGAGTGAAGAGATTGTCAAGGGCAGTGGGGATAAAGGGGACGCCATACTAGCGAAGTTGTGAGTGAGCGGAGCGACTGATTGCTGTGTGTGCGTAGACAGACAGAGTACGCGGAAGCTTGGATAGTTGGGCTATCCTGGGGCTCAAGTTCTGTACATTAGACATACCATTCCATCGGATGTAGCGAGACCGCTCATAAGCATAATTACCATACCTTGGACCATCATATATCCATCGACGTCCACGCCCATCCCCATCATTCTCCCCCCGCGTCCTACCTCTCTCCTCTGTCCATCTCTCCTAACCCCCTTTCCCCTCGCAAAGCACAACGTGCGCCGCCAACTTTGGATAAACACACACACAGTTCACCTCCCCATGCACGTCCACATATCCAAAACATCTATACATAGGCCCCTTGTTTCCCCCCCCCA
>MU005770.1:606336-652444 GCA_010093715.1 Pleomassaria siparia CBS 279.74 | reverse complement strand
CAACTAACGAACCGAAACGAATCCTCAATCTCTGAAATCGTTTTCCCTTCCCGCCCATTCCATACTGGAATCGGCTTCTCATTGCCGCGCACGTATATAAGTTTCCCAGTGTGGTCGCCCATATTCATACAGTGCAGTGCGAGAGGAAGGGCTATCACTGGACCCACCCACGTTCCCATATGCGCGTATGCGAGGCGTGATGTAGGTTCGCACTGGCCGAGAACCTGCGTGTATGGGTGAGGAACGGGCGGACTGCATAGCTTGCCGTTTCTTTTTGCGGGGACCGAGGCGGGTTAGAAGCGTGGGATTTGATCGGGGGGGGTGTACGATGGAAAAGTAGAGAGAGAGAGAGGGAGAGAGAGAGAGATCGTTTGTGTGTATTATGATATGATTATGATGATAGATATACCTAGGTGGTTGTCTCCCTAAGATAATTAATACAGAGCAGCGCTCTGACGACCTGAGGGTGGGTGGCACCGCTTCGGTAGCGTCCGAGCTCCCGTCATGTGACCGTGTCCCTGTCTAGCAGAAGGTATGTGTGGGACAAGGGAGAAACTGCGAGGGGACTAGGGGTTTGGCAGTTTCGGTCAAAGGGTCGTTAATCTGGCTCCTTGGGGGGGGGGGGGGGGGGGGGGGGCGGGGGGGGGGGGGGGGGGGGGGGGGGGGGGGGGGGGGGGGGGGGGGGGGGGGGGGGGGGGGGGGCGGCTAACATTTTGGACTTGCGCGGGTATATATTTAGTAGAGGGAAGGGGGTCTTTGATACTCCGAAGACGTTGTCGGAGCTGAAGGATTAGGTTCGTGAAGACTTGAAATGCACGACATGCCTTGGATCCAGGACAAAAGGACGATGCTGATGAGCATGCCGCCGAGGCAGTGGCAGAGGCCGACCGAGGACATGGACCTTTTTTGCGGTTGGGATCTTATGCTCGTATCTGCAAGTAGAGGAGACCCATCAGGATATATAAAACCACTCATGTGAAAAGGGACTCGAAGTCATGTATGTTAGCGCAATCGTAACATGCCACAGTGAATCGAGGCATTTTCACCCCTCCTCTACCGCATCCCCAATGCCAGATCTCGGCACTAGGACTTGAATTCCATATCCAAAACCTGTGGAACAATATACAGCATTCGTCGGTATAGTTGGTAGAGAGAAGATGGCGTCCTCGACCGACGCCCCGGGTATCACGACGATGGACATGGAGCGTTTTGGTACTCTTGGCTTGGGCTCTCCGATCTTGATGACTGTCTTGACGCCGTCTCTTGATGTAAGGTGGATGATTGTTGGGAGAGTTTTGGGCAAGTAGCCGGATGGAGTGCGGTCAGAAGAGTCCAAGGTACGCATCTCGTCGATGAATTTCTGCCAGGAGATGTGCAAGATGCCCCTCGCCACCTCGGACCCATGTTTTCTTGTCAGTGTTGTGTAATAGTGTCGTGGTAGTTTTTCCAAGTCTTCGCACTCGAGAAAGCCAAGTTCGAATCGGTCTTATTGAAGCGCCCTAGCAAGTATGTCTTACCACCTGTTCCGAATAACGCGAGGTTGTATGTAAGACAAGACTCGTTCCGATAACTCCGACCCAGGAACCCAGCGACCACGGCGTATACGGTAAAGGATCTCAGCCCCCACTGTTGACAACGTTGACGAACAGGTCTTTTGGTGGGGTTCTCGGGCACGTGGCTCACAATGCCGTATGCGATGAAAAGCCATGGAGAGGCTACCAATATGTGCAAACAAACTGAGCGTGCGCAACATGGGTAGAACTTAGAAGTTTGGCCCCCCATTGAGACAGCGGGCGCTCAAAGAAACGAGCACGTTTGCTCCCATGTTGCCATGTAAACGGAGACGAAACCGATGGTAGAGAGAGAGAGAGAGAACCAAAGTTGGGTTTAAACTCTTACTTGTTGCCCAACCGCTGCATGTCCTATTGCCATGATTGTGGTTAAATATCGAAACGTTCCCGGTGCGAGAAGGACCGACAATGGACAATGGCCGACATGCAAGCGTCCCAGTTTTCAGTTGCCGCCGATAAAGAGGATGAATTAGTAGCCCCTGCTTCGTACGTACAAAGGTATGCACAACATGGTGTGTGCAGCCCCGCGACGGCAAAAGCAAACTGGTGTTGAGGACCAGATCAGATCTCGATCCGATTGATCTACCCATCCCATTTACTAGCCGTGGGGCCCATGTGCGGGAGCGGACACGGAGCCGCCGTCGGTGGTTGGTGGACGGTACACTTTCCGCCTTGCCGGCAGTCTAATCGTGAGTGGTACGTACGACGTAGGTACATTGTACAATACAAGGGGGTATTACTGTATTAGGTATACCGTAATCAGTTGGTCGTTTGACGAGAGACGCCCAAATGCACCAACTTGCCGGGCCGCTCAACCTCATCTTATCAAAACACAGGAAACACCATGTTCTGGGGAAAAAAGAAGCTTTTGTCTTTTGTGGAATGAGGTGGTCAAACACACTTGGATTCCCTTGAGGGTCCATCTATTGGTCGGTAACTCGAGCTTTCACGGGCGAATGTTCAAACAAATTGGCCGTGCAGAACTGTGTCTCTTGTGTCGTCTCATCGTTGACGTGGTCAAACAGCTGTAGACATGCGTTACAGAGGTAATGTGTACCGTAACTCGGCGCTTTGCAAAACCACGTCTTCTACGCTCGTTCGCCAGTGTGTCTACATACCTGCATGCTCGTTTGCAGGCTATGTTGCTATTCTCAGTCGTTCAAACGTCAGGCAAGGAACTCTCCATGGATGGTCCTGGCAGAGAGGGTAGGGTCTGGGCAAAACCCCTTGTACAAAGGTCACTGCCGAATAAAAGTCATGTGCATGGGACTAATAATACAGAGTCTACGTCTACTTAATATACTTTGTATACCTACAAAGATTACAGTAGTCGTCTGCCAATGAGCTAGACAAACTAAAGCGTGATGAATCCTTCGTCCCCGGCCTTGAGAATCACGAGCTTTGTATAGTACATACATCTATAGATGATGATTGAGACACAAGAAGACAGAAACTCACCAAGGGCTGCTGCACACACTTCTGCCTTGGATCCAGCCACGGCGTCATTCTGAGACCAATAGGCCTGCTCCAACTACGATAGCACGCTTACAAGTATGTATGTACTTACTCGTGACCAGAGACGCGCGTGGCGTTGTGGAAGAAAAAAAAGGCGGTATTTAGTACGCTGCTTCAGCTCGCACGGCGCTTAACGGTATTAGGTCAAGGTGGGCGCACAGATGCCCTGCAGCATCACCAGCATCACACTTGGTCAGAATAACCCCCATGTGAGAAGAAACGCGAATAGTGTGACGGTCAAGCCGCTGAGTAGCTGAGGCGAAAACAAAACGTCGGCATGCTCCGCGCTTGGGGGGGTTTCATCTGTCTCCCATTGATGCGCAGATCCCTCATCTTTTACCGCAACAACAACGGCCGCGACATGGCTGTCGAGAGGCCTCAAAACTATCCTCGTCGCCCCACTGCTACCTACAAACGGTATTCCACCACCGTATCGTCAATTGTACCGTTAGCCTTGCCATAAATTCTCATCTGTTCGCGCCGTAGCATTCGCCCCATCCCTCACCCTCGCTTTCGCTCTCGCCCCGACAGTCATTGGTAAGCCTCCTCCGGCATCGTCTGAAACCTAGGGCATCACTACGCATTTTTCCCTCAATTCTTTCTTGACCTTCCCCCTCCCCTCCCCTCCCCTCCCCGCACAATGTCGTATCGTGGACGCCCCAGCAAAGGTTGTGAATCATGCAGAGCTCGCAAGGTCAAGGTAAGCCATTCACTCCATCATCATCGTGTCCGTTCCGGGATGCTGTGTTCCTGCGCATGTGGAACATGTATCTGGAAGCACTCGTGTATTGATGAATTGTGAACGACATTAGTGCGACGAAACGAGACCAAGTTGCAGCCGCTGCAGCAAGTCCAACAGTCAATGCAAGTACCGAGACCAAGGAGACCTCCTCTTCCGGAATCAGACTACCATTGCTGCTCAAAAGGCCGAAAGCTCGTGGAGGAAGAGGGCCAAATCACACCAACGTAGCCCGAGTGCTAGCATTGCCAGCATTGCCAGCAGTGCCAGCCATCACTCCTCTCCTCGTAGCACTCGCGAATCCCCTCCAAGTCTTGACCGGCGAGCGTCACCCCCGCGCGAGTCCTGGTTTGAGGTATCATCTTCCATTCCAATCTTCAACAAACTTTCTATAGGATACCAAGTCCAGCCAGATCTTCAGCGTCTAGCCTACGAACGCTTCATCTACGACTTTGTTGTCTTTGACTCCCCAAGTCATGACCCAAACCAACCATCCTCTGCATTGTGGGACTTCATTCCCCCGCTCTATCAGGCTGCTGAACCAGACTCGTCACTGGCAACAATCGTTCACGCCGTGTCATATGCAAACTTCAGCGCTCGATGCAACGCCCCGCACGCGCAAGCCTTGGGAGAAGAATGCCTAGCTCGAGGCTTCAAGTTGTTGCAAAAGACCCTATCAGATAAAGACCAAGCCCCATCGGATCATGCCCTTTGTGCCGTCTATCTACTCGGAGTATGGGAGGTATGATGCATCATCCTTGAGCTCCCATTCTCGGCTGCCGCTGACAGGCTTTTGAAGCAATTGTCTTCCTCATGTTTTACCGGAAACTATTTAGCACATAAAGAAGGCGCAAATGCTCTCCTACAGCTACGTACCATGGAGGAATTCTATAGCAATCCCGTCTCAGCCCGGCTGTACGAGGTCAGCTTCGCGCAAATGGTACGCCGTTTTTTTTGGTTCATGTTTGCCAACGAGCGTTAGTAGCTAACACCCTCTGGCAACAGCTTATCGGCAACTTACATCATGCGAAACCACCAAGTTTGCCTATCCGAAATCTCGTCGTTGCCAGGAAGCTCTTACCCTCTCTTCATAACACTTCTGGAATCTACGTCATACAGCTAATTCACAAGGAAGCCACTCTACACGCCACATGGGACGAGATCAAGTCTAGCTCTAACCCGCCGAGCAGTCGACAGGAGCTACAGGAAATGTTGCGGCAAACCCTCGAGCTCGATGCTGAATTTCAGACCTGGGAAGACACTATCCCACCAGCGTGGAAGTATCAGATGGAACGGAACACGCCCGAGGCACGAAGCACATACGAGCCAAAGTGGCGAGATTTGATATTGGACAGCCGAGGCGCGCCTGAAGAGATACACTCGTATGCCACGCTGAAGAAGTGCTGGATCTGGAGTTTCTACCGAACTACCCGATTATTACTTCTCCGCGACCTGGTGGAGATGTTGAATTGGATGCTGAAGATGCCAGAAGATGTATCCAGTGGCAAACCACTGAATCTTCCAACATCGGCTTCCACGATGCCAGGAACAGTACCTGCACAACCCTTGGACAACGTTACTCTCTCTATCCATCATGCATTTGCGATAAGCCACTTGGTAAAGGTCATCGAAAAGGGGTGCTCCGCAATACTCGGCACATTCACCGTCCCTATCTATGGCAAATCAAACGAAGACGTGGTTGGATTGAGAGGGTTTACTAGCTTCTGGGCTCTGGGAATGATGGACTCGGCGCTACGGTCAGGTCTGGTCCCAGATTCAGCATCACCGCCGACGCCCCCAAGCTCAACAACTGCCAGTTCGGAGTCTCGTGAGGCTCGTGCCATTTTCCAGTTCCATAAGCAACCAGCTCCATCCGTATACAAACTTCCCTCACAAAATTCTCATCCGCTCTACCACAACCTTGCCACGACCGTCCCAAATTCTCAAGATTTCCCCGGATATCCTAGTCCTCCTTGTCAACTCTCACCGATCAACCACGCGACTCCTCCCGAGACCCCGCCGTCCACGAACGTCTCTCTGCCGATAGATTACAGAATCTCGGGCAAACATCCCTTCGACAGCAGACCGCCGCATCCCAATGACGCCTCGGGCGATCTCCCGATGCTCAATTTCTCCATCACAAAACCATCAAGCATTGACGTGGCTGCTCGTAGGGAGTGGATCAACCGGCTTCTGTACTACATGGGGACCAAACTCGGCATCAAGAAAGGGCTGGGAATAGTAATTTCTGAGGGCTACATGGAAGTCACTAAGAGGGACATTGATCGTATCTTTGGGGGCTGAAAAAGCAATTATTTATGCGCTTCCTTGTTTGTCGCTTCGCTTCAGCGTAATTGTACTACCCTTGTTCTTTTTATTTTTGGTGTAATTGTATTTTTAACATGTTGTAGTCGTGTTTTTAATTTCTCCAGTACATGCTTTAGGGACCTTGACGAATTTTACGATAAAGGCGCAGGTCTGGTAAGGCGCGGGTCTGGGACTGGGACTGGCTCGTATGTATGTATGTACAATGAAGCACATCGGGTAGACGGACGGACGGACGGACGGACGGAGGGATAAAAGAGGAGTTTGTTTGATTTGAGGGAAATGTTTGAATTTGCTTTACAAATACTTTGTTATATGTATGTACATACATGTACGTCGCATTGGATATATCGACAACATGTCATTCATTGTATCTATCTATCCTATGGAACCGGCTCGAACTAGAATAGAATATCTCGTCAATTTCTCAACCTCATGAAATAAATGATGGTGAAGCTTTTGGAAGTTGGGTAATTACATAGTTCTTCCCCCCCCCCCCCCCCCCCTCCCCCGGGCTCTTCTCATTGGCTCCAGCCATACTACCTTACATAATCCTTCCCGCACGGACATTTATCGTGCCCTCGCATTTCCAAACCTCCGACCCTAAAATCACCAAACCCGTCGTCGAGAACCCCCCCACAACAACGACAACAGCACGCCTCCTCTCTTCTTCTTCTACACCACCACGTCCCCCAAGACAGCTGTCTCCCAAAGAAAAGAAGAAGAAGAAGAAGAAATCACCGGTTCATCATCCTTCGATCCAAGGAAAAATTCGACGACGACGACGACGACGACAAAACCACCGGACGGACCCCACGTGTAGCGAACGAAAAAGAAAGAACCCTCCCCCCCCCCCCCCCCCCGCTAAGAAACAGAGAAACAGAGAAAGAAAAGAAAAAAAAAAGACAAGTGAAGAAGAAGAAAACAATGGACATTCGCGTGCTCAAACCGTCGGATATTCCGCACGTGCAAATGGCGAATATTACGAATTTGCCCGAGAATTACTTTTGCAAGTATTACTTGTATCATGCTATGAGTTGGCCGCAGTTGAGCTATGTGGCTGTGGATGTGAGTTTTAGCTTCTTCTTCTTTTTTTGATATGTTTGATTTGATTCATTGTTTGCTTTTTTTTTGTTTGTTCTTGTTTCTTACGGGGTGGGGTGGGGTGGGGTGTGATGGGATGGGGGATTGGGAGGGTGAGGGTGAGGGTGAAGAGGAAGAGAAAGATTGGAAAGAAAGAGATGGATGGATGGATGGATGGATGGGGTAGAGAGAGAGAGAGAGAGAGAGCGGGGGAGGATTCAGAGTCACGGCATTTCTTCCGAGCAGCACCCAGCGTTTGTGAGGACTTGTCGGAATTTGGTCTTCCTGCTCTAGCTTTCTTGAATCTCGTTTTTCCTCTTCTCCATCGTCTTCCCCCATTTGCCCAGACACTTTCAGACAGACGGACCCCTCACATCTTTCATCTTTCCTTTCCTTTCCCTGCAAACATTCTCCATCCATTCATCCTCCTCCATTCTCAGCCAGGAGGAGGGGAAACTTGTCTACGATTTTTTTCACCATCCTTGTATCTCGCAAGCAAAACTTTGGGGCTGCTGGCATATCACTCCATACGAATGTGGGGGCTTTTTTTATACAGAGTATCACTGACCATTGCATTCATTTACAAAGGTGTCCCGACCCCCGAAAACACCCTACGACCCGCCCAAAATCGTCGGCTACGTGCTGGCCAAGATGGAAGAAGAGCCCACCGACGGCGTCCAGCACGGCCACATCACGTCCCTCTCCGTGATGCGCACGCACCGACGTCTGGGACTGGCCGAGAAGTTGATGAGGCAGAGTCGTACGTTCCCCCCCCATGCACATGCACACATATACATGCATATATACATATACAAAAGGCCACTCCCCCAATCCAATTCCTCTCCATCCCCCCCACACACACACATTGAATTAACTCCTTTCTTTCCCCCTACAGAACGCGCAATGGCCGAGACCTTTTCAGCGCACTACGTCTCCCTGCACGTGCGCGTCTCCAACACAGCAGCCCTGCACCTATACCGGGACACGCTAGGCTTCACCGTGGACAAGATCGAAGCCAAGTACTACGCCGACGGCGAAGACGCCTACTCGATGCGCATGGAGCTGGACCAGTACAAGGGCAAGGACCTGGTGTACGTCGAGGGCAAGGGCTATGTCGAGGGTGGTGGTGATGACGATGATGATGGTGATGGTGAAAAGGAGGATGTCGAGATGGAGGACCAGGATGAGGGGGATGCTGTTGGTAGTGAGGGCAAGGCTGAGGGCAACAAGGGCGAGGGGGGCGCCGAGGGTGCGAAGAAGGAGGCGAGCGCGGGGAAGAAGAGGAAGGTCAAGGTGGGGAGGGCGTTGGGGGTCAGTGGGTTGGTGGAGAGGAATGAGACGGGTAGTTAAGGGGTGTGGCTAGCGGGGTGGCAACCGCGGTGGAGCATGCCATTCATGGTGCTGCTGGAAACGGACATGCAAAAGTAGCATGCTGCCCGGGTGTGTGTGTGTGTGTGTGGGTACAGAAGAAATACTTCATCACGTAGAATATGGTTCCGAGCCTATTCTCTACATGGCAAGACCCATTTCAAAATCCAACCACTCTCCAAAACTCCATCGTCTATGCAACTGTGTCAGTGGAGCCCCTTGGATATCATATAAGCAACATTCATGACGCCGACCTCATCTCGGTAACCAACATTTGCACTGCCTCGTCTTTACATCAATCCACCCAATACAACCTTACCCACACCCCCAACCTCGCCTCGCACGCCTTGTCTACAGCTCTCTTCGAATTCCCTCACCACACTTCCCAGTATGATCTTCCTCACCCTCGCGTCGGCCTTGGAGAACAAGTCTCCAACGACACTGGGAACGCCTCCTCCTGCCAGGATGACTGACTCGGGTGTACTCAGCAGGGTCAGAATCCTGGTGTAGCAGTCGATGAGCACGTCGCAGAGTGTGGCAAAGGTACTGAAAAAGTCTGGATCGAAGGGAAGATTGGGGGTTTGGAGGTGTATATACGACTCATTGGGGAGAAGTAGCAGATCGTCCGTGGGCAGGCTGTCGATGGAAGACGTGGGCTCGTGGAGAGAACTCACGGGTGTGAGAAGAGGGAAGTCACTCGCAGCGCTACTGCTCCGGCGACTCTTACCCGTAATGACATTGGCGCGTTTGAACATTTGGGGTATGCGACCGCGGCCCAGGGATGATGGGGCCGAGCCGTCTGGTGGATGTATGGATTGGTATTGTTCGAATTCGAGGAGAAGGGCATTGAGTGCTTTGAGATAGTCGGTGGGAGAGTTTGCGTTCAGGTCTAGGATGGTAGGTAGGGAAAATCCGAGTAGGAGATAATGGGTAGCGCGGCGGGCGAGGTTGCGTGGTGTGAAGGAGGGGAGACGGGTGAGGTCGGTCTTGGCGAAGAGCAGGGTGTTGAACCAGTATATGCGGCCTTCGTGGGCCTTGCGCAGGTAGTCGAGCGTGGATATGCGCTTGGATGCCATCTCGTGTATGTGCTGGAAGATGACATTGGGGGTTGCGCTACCTGCCAAGGAGATATTGGCTGCTGGCTGGAGTGCGCCATTGTAAGCTCCTCCGTACTGACTCTGCTGGCGCTGGAGACCCTGGGAGGGCTCCTTTTGTGCAGGAGGGTAGCGCAATGGGGCAGACATGGCAAAAGGTGTCTTGGGATTGTCGACGGCGCTCAGTGGACTCTTCTCATAAGGCTGACGGGTTCCCCCTTCGGCTATCTTGACGTTCTCTGAGCTCTTTTGCCTGTTGTTGCGGGCGAAGGTGGAGATGGATAGGGCGGGACGGGAGGTAGCCGAGGCGGCCGAGGTGGCATTGGCAGTAGCGTTCTTCTCCGGCGAGACAGAGAGTGCCAGGGTATCGGACGGAGTCCTTTTGTGTGAGGACGCGGTGCCGCTGGACGTGTCTGTGCGAAGTGAGGCGCTGCGGGAGCGTCGCAGTGAGTTTGTGATTTCGGTTACGGAAGAGGAGATGCTGTGTCGCGAGGAGTGTTTGCGGCGGGGAGGAGTAGAGGGGGCACTCGCAGTGGTAGGTACAGTCAGAGTGGCAATCGTAGGTGGAGGAGCAAGTAGAGGTGGAGGTAGAGGTGGAGGTAGAGGCGGAAGTGCAGGCGGAGGTGCAAGCGGAGGTGCAGGAACCAGCGCAGGGACAGACTGCTTCCTGGCGGGGAATTTGTATTGGTTCGGGAAGAGAGGGGGAGGAGTGGCGTGCTGTGGCGGTGGTGGTGGGGGGGTGGTGCGAGTATTAGTGTTGGTAGTGTTTGTAGTGTTGGTATTAGTGTTTGTAGTATTGGTAGTGTTTGTAGTAGTGTTTGTAGTAGTATTTGTAGTGTTGGTGGTAGTATTGGTAGTATTGGTAGGGTTGGTTGAATTGGTAGTGGTGCGGTTGAAGGCCGAGGGCGTGTTTCTATGGCCTTTGATCCTGCCGCCGCCACCGCCAAAGAACGAGGGTCGCCTACTGAAGAAATCGCGTGAGGCCGAGTGGGCGGAAAGTGTAGAGTCATCATGGTCTGCCATGCCAGTGATTGTGATTGTGATTGTGATTGTGATTATGATGATGCTTGTTCCGCTGTGGTTGATCTATGGGAAGAAGAGGGGTGACAGTCAGTTATGTACTACTCATGCACCGTTGGTGAGTTGACAAGGTCGTGGGCGCTACGATAGCGAGACAGACAGCGAGACAGACAGAGACGACATGGTATACCGGCGAGGGAGTGGTGGACAGGCGACTCGGCGTCTTGAGCCTGTTTATGAGGCAGTCAGTGTTTGCGGCCTATGTATGTACTGTGTAGTGATTCATGAGCGGGTCCAGGGCCCATTAAGTATGTACACAGATGCATCAATCCTTCTCCCCCGACCTTCCTCATTCATCCTTGGTAGCTTCAAAACTACCAATTACTCGTATGTACATATGTATGAATGCTGCAGTGGACGCCGGAACCGCCCATACTCGATTAGATGCAGGAACAGCCAAGCCAGTCACCAGTCAAGTCCTCCACTCACCCCCCACCCCATGACCATGACGCCTGCACAATATCCCTGTCCTGACCTCTCCCTCCAATGTCACCCATGTCAACCACCATTCACATACATACTCTTTTACGATAATAATTATTATTATCAATAATACCCGCTCAAGCCTTGTACAACTCGCAGCACACGTGCACATTTAGTTTCAGACCACTGGTACGACAGCCATCTACCCCAGCAACCCCAGCAATTCCAGCAATTCCAGCACCCAAACACGCCAACACCACCTCTCCCATTATTATTATTAATTACTACTATTCCTCCGTCGCGTATTCGGGCCCTTGCACCACCACAACCACCACCATAACCACCCGTTGTCGTCATGGAACGCAGACAGAGCGCAAAGGTACACTTTGTTTCCTTCCCCCCCCTCGAAGCAAAAAAGAAACATCTGACGGCCATCTGCAGGGAGAATGGATCCCCACCACTGGCACGTGGCCAGTAGACCCCCAGGAAGACGTGGACATTTCCGACGACCGAATTTGGATCGATGGCTGCTTCGACTTTAGTCATCACGGCAAGTTTCCTCGTGTGCTCAATTCCCTGCTCAATCGACCGGCGCTCACGCATCTATCTCTAGGCCATGCGGGCGCAATGTTGCAGGCTCGCCAGCTGGGCACCGAGCTGCTCGTGGGCGTGCATTCCGACGAAGCCATCCTCGAAAACAAAGGCCCCACAGTGATGCGACTGGACGAGCGGTATGTACATGATATCTACCCCACATTTCTTACCAGTCTCATTGCTGATATGAAAACAGAGTCATGGCCGTCGAGGCCTGCCGATGGGCAACGCGCGCCATCCCCAAAGCCCCCTACGTGACGTCGCTGCCGTGGATCACGCATTACGGTTGCAACTTCGTCGTGCACGGCGACGACATCACCTCGGACAGCAATGGCATGGACTGCTACCGCTTCGTCAAGTCTGCCGGCAGATTCAAGGTTGTCAAGCGGACACCGGGCATTTCCACAACGGACCTCGTTGGGCGCATGTTGCTGTGTACTAAAACGCACTTTATACAATCGCTGCGGGGTAGACTGGCCGGCGATGAGGGTCCTGGCGATGCAGTAGAGCGCAAGAAGACGGGAGAAGAGATGGAGCAGCGGATAAAGGACTACGCGACCGACTCGACGGGCCTTGCACCTGGCTGCGACGTATGGTACTGGCACGCCTCACGACCAGTCAAGGAACGGAGGACTACGCAAAGCTCCAGTACCGGCGAACGACGACTCAGCTCTGGCGGACGACAGCAGTCGGTTTCGCATTACCATGCCGTCAAGGAAGACAAGGGTAAATTTGCCCAAATGGTGCCTGGAAAGGGCGTGAAGCCTGGACAGAGAGTCATTTATGTCGACGGAGGTTGGGATCTCTTCTCCTCGGGCCACATTGAGTTTCTGCGAAAAGTCACCTTGACAGAAGAAGAGGCTGCGGTGAACCGCGGCTGGTTCCTCGAAGAATCAAAGAAGGAACGGATAGAAAAGACGGGAGAGGACTATGGGCCTGTATTCCTCGTTGCTGGCATTCACGACGACGAAGTCATAAATCACTGGAAAGGCGTTAACTACCCCATCATGAACATCTTCGAGCGCGGCTTGTGTGTCCTACAATGCAAAGTAAGTGGCGTGTCCATGTCGACTTGTGTAGCTGCTAATTCATGCACCAGTACATCCATGCCGTAGTTTTCGGTTCTCCCTTTTCCATTTCAAAGGCTTTCCTTCTCACCCTGCCCTATGGCACGCCCGCCGCCGTCTACCACGGCATCACCTCGTTTATGCCACTGACATATGACCCATATGCTCCCTCCAAGGCCCTCAAGCTTTACCGTGAAATCGAAAATCACGACTTCCAGGACGTGAACGCCGGACAGATTGTAGAACGCATCATGAAGGGCAGAGCAATGTATGAAGCGCGGCAACGAGCAAAAGGCGAAAAGGGTATGACCGAGGAGGCGGAGAGGAGGCGGCAGGATTTGGAGCGAGAAGCAGAGAGGGAACGGAGTAGGAGAGAAGTCGAAGGACAGTTTGGGTTGTAAGCGAGGCATAGGCTCTTGAATGCCGCCTCCTCTCTAATCGAGAGAGAGAGATGTATTGCAGTTTTAATTGCATTGCTCAATATGTATATTGCACCGCATCGGCGATTGCGCTAGCGTGTGTGATTATCTCCGTTCCCACTAAAAACTTCCCGACGCGAACTCGAACGCGAAGCCATTTTTCAAGACAAACACACCACTCGGGGCACGGTTCCGCCAAACTTGCACCGACCACCCACCCGGAAAAGGAACAACTCTTACGCGGTTTGAATAACGTCATATTTCCTCGTCCAAGGCATCACCCCGACGGAAATCGCGATCGCGCTTCAGGTCCAGCAGCAGGTCGAGGGCGCCATGGCTGCCATTCTAGAAGACACGGAAATGTTCAACGCGGAGATTGGCAGCATTCCTACGACTGCACCTGTACCTGCACCCACTGGGACAAACACCACGTCCACTGCACCGTATTCGAGCGAAGGGCCTACACTGCCAATACTGGGAAACGCGGGGGTAACTCGAGGGAACACGAAAGCTGCAGATGCAGAGAATAGGCCGAACAAGAAGCGCAAAATCACACCAGAAGCTACTACTGCTGCCGCACCCACAAAAGCCAAGAAGACGAAACCCGTTCAACCGCCGCCGACGCCCAATCCCGATCTCGCGCCCCTGCAGAAACCTTGGACGCTTCTGCCTCCTGCCCTTCTCGAAGCTATACATGTGCGTCTCGGGCAGGGGTTCTGGGAAGAGAATTGCTTACCGGTCGTTATAACGCGGAATCAGAATATTCGATCGGGTGTGAATAAGTTGAAGACGTATCTTGGGGCGGAGGTGCGGAAGACGGGGACGGTTGTGGACAAGGATGTGGAAGAGGTGTTGTCAAGTAAAAATCTGGTGATTGCCATATCGGCCATGGGAGAGGCGACGACGAAGCTTCTCGGGGTTTTGGAAGTGCTGAAACGGGTTGTTGGAGGCGCGGAAGAGAAGGCTGAGGGGTCGGACGATTTGAGGTCGGATGCAGAGACATGCAAAGCACCCGAGCAGAAGATGTGGTACACGTATACGGCCCTGAGTTCCACCACAGTCCACAGGAAGGTCAAGGGTGGGGACAAAGCAAAGCCCAAGGTCGGAGACATGACAGAGAACGGGAACCGGGATAGTGTCGAGGTGGATGATGCGTCGTTCGAGCCTACTGCTGCAGAGATGGCCGAGCAGGAGAGGAACAAGGCAAAGGCACTGAGCGCCCCTGTGCTCACAGTCTGGATCGCCAGGGTTCGAATACCAGATTTCGAGAGTGAGTTTGGAGAGCAGAGTCTCCGAGTCATGCAGGGTAAAGAGGAGGGTGATTAGTTGAAATGTAGACGGGATGGAAATCGACGTCTCTATTTCTCTCAAGAGAAATTCCCAAGAGAAATTCTTAAGAGAAATTCCTAAGAGAAATGAAGAACAAACACTTGAACTTTTTCTAATTCTTTTATTGTAAAATGAGTAATAGTCATTCGTGATTTAGATTATATTTCCGGAATCAATAATTACCAAATGTCCAAGAAGGTTTGTATGAACCCAAGGAGGGGGGAAAGTTCATGTGAGCTAATTCATACACGGTTAGCTTGGTTTTGGTGACCCTGATGTGGGGTCCACTTCCAGTCGACTCCACGCGCCTCGTGGAACACTGACTTTCACACGTCACTCGGATTCTCAGATTCTCAGATTCTCGGATTCTCGGATTCTCAGATTCTCAGATTCTCAGACTCTTTATGAAGGCCTCTGGCTCCATCCACCACTCGGACATCTCCATGCCGTATGCACAACCGCGACGATGATAAACAAGCAGTCACTCGTCATACTCTTCGTTTCATACGTGCTGGTACCGCGCCTCACGTTCCTTCCCAAGTCGGTACATTCGCTACTCACCGTCTTTGGGCCTTTTCTGATCCCGTGGCTGCTCAACCAATTCAACACATCGCGCGCAACCTCGCCAAGTGTACCCGTACGATCGATACCACCCAAGGTGCAACGAGCGCTCAACCTCCTTGTCGTCAGCACCATCGGCTGCGTGCTTCTGTCACTACCCTACTTTGCGCCCGAAAACATCTTCCTAAAGACGCAGAGCCGGCTGCAGATAGAGGGAAATGTGCTCTTTACACGCCTCAAGTTCTTGCGGCCACTGACGGTGGACGATGAAATACTGCAGACCAAGTTCAGTGGCAGCGGACAGAGCAAGCTCATATACCTGACGTTTGGACCCGACACCCTGATCAACTGCCTCTGGTGCGCCACGGGCAAGCGCGACGATACGCTCAACTACTTCCTCTACAGTCTTCCGAAGATTATTGCGCCGCACATACTGCACCTCGCAGCCCTCGGATTGGCTACTTCTTCTCTGGTCGGGACCGAGGGTTCGAGGTTTCGGATACACGCTACAATTGCAGGGCTGGTCTTGATGGTGGTGGAGACGTGGTATCTGGGTACCTATGACATCTCGGTCAACAAGAGGGCGAGGACGCTCCAGGAGATAGACTTTGTGCATTGGCGCGTCCGTTTATTGCGCCATGTCTCGTTCGCGGCGACGGATGGGCTGTTTGGGCTGGTTCTCTGGGCCACGAGTACGAATCGGTGGATGGCGAAGCCGGTATCGATTGCGGAGCGATTGGAGATGACGTCGAGGCAGTCGGAAGAGACTGTGCACAAGCTGCGTGCTCTGGGCCTGCTCACAAACTCGATCAACCGAGACCCAGCGCTGAGGGGGGTGCGGGAGTTTTATTGGGCTACCGAAGGGCAAGTCATGGCCGAGACGGTGCAGGAGCAGGAGGTCATGGAGCAGATCAACAGTGCCATTACGAGAATGGATTTCAACGCGCTCCAGGGACGTGTCTCGGAGGTGGCTGACGGGATCCTCGCGGGCATCGATGGTCTCAAGACGTCGCAAACTCTGTCGGCGAGCGGCGTGAGCGAGGTATCGTCGTCGTCGTCATCGTCGTCATCTTGATGAGACTCCTGTCATGGTTTGGTGTTTGTGGGCGGATATAGATGGATGGGTTGGCTATTTACGGTACAAGGGTAGTTAGTATGTATGTACAAGGGAAGGGGTAATTATCATCATTATTACATGGATTGATTGCATTGGTCGGCGTTTTGGCATTATACTCCGTACAAAGGTAAGATAATCTTCTCTATGTTACATACATGCATGACGCTACATGGGGTGCATAATATGAATGTAGCTTGCGGCGGTTTAGTGCTGGCGGCCAATGCGGCAAGCCAGGCCATCAGCGATGGATGGATGGATGCATGATCCTATCCTATCCTATCCTATCCTATCCTATCCTATCCTATCCTATCCTATCCGTCCCAGTTGTACTGGGTAACCTCGGAGGGGCGGGCATGGCATGGGAAAGAAGGAAGGAAAGAAAGAAAAAAGAACAGGTGGTGCACGTCTCTTTTTTTTTTTTTTTTTTTTCCATATGATTCGCCAATGTGTGTACAATATGTAGGAGAATTATTTTTTTATCGCAGAAGCACTAACTATTATGTAGTTCTTCTTGTTATTATTATTGTTGTTGTTGTTGTTGTTGTTGTTGTTGTTGAACCGTCGTTTTCCGCTTTCCGGGCGAGCTGGCAACGGGGGGGGGGTTTTTTTGTTGTTTCGACTTTGGCACTTTGGCACTTTGGCACTTTGGCACTTTGGCACTTTGGCACTTTGGCACACATGTGATAATAAATCTTCATCTTCTTGGATAAGATGGAGTGGACAGACAAAAAAAAACCCCTTCCCTCGTCTTTTCTATTACAGGAAGAAAAAAAAAAGAAAAAAAAAGGTAATACCAAGTAAATAAATATGTAATAAATATTGTCATGGTATGGTTAGAAATTTCCGATATCGCGGTCTTTTTTTTCTTTTTCTTTTTCTTTTTCTTTCTTCTTTCTTCATGCTCATTGTTCATTGTTTATTGTTTATTGTTCATTGTTCAGTGAATATCTGTGCGGGCGGTGCGTGGGTGGGTGATACATGGATGGACGCAAGCCGGCATTGCATGATGATGATGGAGGAGGAGGAAGAGGAGGAGGAGGAGGAAGAGGGGGAGCAGCTCGGTCCGAGCCGGATATGGCATATGTACGGCATACATACGGCATACGGTACACCTTGGCGTGTTAGGCCAAGTACGGCCGGCATATGGACGGATAACAGCGGTAAAAGCACGGTGGAAAATGTTTCCATGTGCCTTTGTAAGCCGTGGATAGTCGGTCGAGGCACGTGCAGACCAGCCTTCTCTATTGATGTACACACTACAATGTACACACACACACGTGAGGTAAACCCTTTTTTTCCATGTTTCTTCGATTTCTCTTCTTCTTCTTTTTGTTTCTCTTCTTCTTTTTACCTCGCTTGATCAATTAATTGCTTCTTAACATGATGGTAGACTGACTCTCTTATAATATAACTAATCTTCATCTCTCTCTCTCTCTCTCTTTTTTTTCGCTCAAGGAAAGTTGATAATTAATTATTAAATAATTCATTACTCCAAGCACGAGGACCCGTTTGGAACCACGGATTATCTATAAACCGACGCCGTCCGTCTATTGCCAGGTCCCAACGCAGCCGCCGCCGCCACCGCCGCCGACGCCGTCCTTGCCGTGCGTCTCCGTGCATATCATACATTACTTTGGGAGGATTGGAACTAAGGTAGGCAAGGTAGGTAGGGGTAGTCTGGCTTGTACATACAGTACATACATTAGACGCAGACGGTGCATGATAGGGCAGGTAGGTAGGTAGGTGTGTGACTCTTTATGCGTGTGGAGACTAGGTATCGTGTAGGTATAAAGCCTCTCTCTCTCTCTCTCTCTCTCTCTCTCTCTCTCTCTCTCTCTCTCTCTCCTCCCTTGGTCGGATTGGATATTGAACCTCGTTTGTCTGAACAGACATTGAATATAGCTCATCCAACATCTACCTACCAACATGGCACCCATCGCCATCACCCCGCCGCTCAACATTGAACCCACAGTCTCGGAGCTCACTGCCCAAGGCATCCAACACGCCCTCTCCAAATCCGCCCCGTCACACCAAAAATCACATAATGGCCTCGTCGCCAAGGTCGCCCAACTCGATGCCTCTCTCCTCACCACCGCGCTGACTACATCGCCGCGCTCTGTGCCCGACATGGGAAGCGCGGAAATGGCCAGCCAGAAAGTATGCACCGATCACATGATCCAGGCCCAATGGAGCGAAGAAAGGGGATGGGAAGCGCCCTCGCTCCAACCCTACGGCCCGCTGTCTCTGATGCCGACATCGTCATGTCTCCACTACGCCACGCAGTGCTTCGAGGGAATGAAGCTCTACCGAGGCCACGACGGCAAACTGCGCCTCTTCCGTCCCCAACTCAACTGCAAACGCATGCTCATGTCGACGACGCGCATCGCGCTCCCGGGCTTCCAACCCGAAGAGCTCCTCAAACTCATCGTCAAGCTCTGCGCCACCGACGGCCCGAAATGGCTCCCCAAGGACCGCCCTGGAGCTTTCCTGTACATCCGGCCGGCCATGATCGGGACCGATTTCGCCCTCGGCGTCCAGAGGCCCCGCGAGGCCCTTCTCTTCGTCATGCTCACTTGTTTCGCCCCCATGGACGACATCCCCGGTGGCGTCAAGCTGCTCGCGTCCCAGGACGACATGTGTCGCGCCTGGCCCGGCGGCTTCGGCTACGCCAAAGTCGGCGCCAACTACGGACCCAGTCTCGTCGCTCAGGGCGAGGCACGCGAAAAAGGCTTCCACCAGATTCTGTGGCTGTTCGGCGACGACTGTGTCATCACCGAGGCGGGCGCGAGCAACTTCTTCGTCGTGTGGCGCGCCAAAGAGGACGGCAGATTGCAGGTCGTCACCGCCGATCTCAACGAGAAGATCGTCCTCGACGGCGTCACGAGGAGGTCCACGCTGGAACTCCTACGCACCCGTCTCTCCTCTACATCTGCCACTGCCATCCGGGACGGATTGGAGCCCGTCGAAGTCGTCGAGCGCAAGTTCACCATGCTCGAGATCGAGGAGGCGCACCGCGAGGGCCGCCTCGTCGAGGCCTTCGCCGCGGGAACAGCCTGGTTCATCGCGCCCGTGGGACACATCCAGTTCAGGGGCAGGGACTTGCAAATCGACATCGGCGCCGATGGCCTGGGCGGCCAGTACACGGCGCGCGTAAAGACGTGGCTCAAGAACATCATGTTGGGGGAAGGAGACGGAATCGGGAACGAATGGGGCGTTGTCGTAGACGAATCGTAGACGGAGGAGTGAAGTGGAGTGGAGTTTTGAGGAGAAGAAGAAGGGAAAAAAACCGGCCTTTATTCATAATATCTCTCTCTCCCTCTCTTTGTTTCCCCCGTTCACCGAGGTGTTATTGTATCATTTTCCCCCCCCCCCCCCCCAAAAAAAAAGGCGGCCTTTGTCGGAATTTAAAAACAAACAGGGCTGATTTGATTTTGATTTGATTGATTGATTGATTAATCACTCGGCAGCAGCAGCAGCAGCAGCAATCTGCTACAAAGTATTATTAATAGAACGACACACAAAGGATATTTTATTTGAATAGTTTAGAGAGATAAATGGAAGAAAAAAATTGAAAAATTGAAAACCAAATTCTCTATAACGTATCATCCATTCTTCTGTTCATTCATTCATTCATTCATTCATTCATTAATTTGTTCTTGTGATGAAAGTTTCTATACCCGCTCGCTCATTGCAAGTCTGTCTGGCTGGCTTGGAGAAATCAGTCCACGGTCCACAGTCCACAGTCCACAGTCCACAGTCTACATACAGTCCACAGGAAGGAAGGGGAAGGTCTGTTATATGTCCGTCTCGCCCTTTCTTACTCCCTCTTCATCTCATCTCCCATCCCCCATTCAAACAGCAGACACCAAGCAACGGTGTATGTTGTACAACCCAAGGTAAACCATGTATATATATATATATATATATATCTGTGTGTATGTATAGAAATCACATCATGTGATATTGATTGATTGATTGATTAGTTGGTTGGTTGGTCGATTTATTACAATAACCGGGGGTGGCTGGCATGTATATATATATATATATATATATGTGTGTGTCGTGCGTGATACTTGATTACTTTTTCTTTTTTTTGGCTTTGGCTTTGGCTTTATTTGTCTTCTCTTCTTCTCCTCTTCTTTTCTCTCTCAATCGACATTAATCTTCTAGCATCTTTTGTCTTTGTTAGTTGTTTGTTGTTGTTGTTGTTGTTGTTTATCTTATGAGGTAATTCCTTCCTTCCTTCCTTCCTTCCTTCCTCTTCCTCTTCCTCTTCCTCTTCCATTCCGTTCCCGTTATGTTGTTATTATTATCAGCAGGATCAAACAAAGACAGACAAAGACAAAGAGACAACGAGACAGGACAGGACAAGATAAGATGAGATAAAAAAAAAATGTACAATAGTAACACGCAAATCTATCATGAATTTAGCATCTACTATATAAACAAACACAAACCCCACGAGGTGTTAGTTATATGGCCAACTAACTACTACACTGATGAAGCTTGCTTGTGAGATTTGTTAAACACGAGTGGGGGACTACTCGGAATACCATAGATATAGGTACATACATACTGGAGAGGATCGCCCGGGATGATGGGTGGCTGGGCATCGTGGTAACGGTGGATTGGGCTTGATTCGTTTCGTTTCTTGGAGGTCCGTCGCAGGCCACCGCAAGAGATACACACTACTATGTGAAGGCTGGCTAACACGAATCTAACCTAATCACTTGCTTGCCCCCCCACGTTCAGATATAGAGACGTCTGGAAGAAATCATTCCCAAGTCATCGATTCACAGCCCCTTTTCGACAAAACTCATTTCTGCCCCCCCCCCCCCCCCCCCCCCCCCCCCCCCCCCCCCATATCTACTTCCTCCAACTCCCAATCTTCTCCGCCCCATCATCAGGCTGCACCTTGATCATCTCGACCCAGTAGTAGTTGACATAGACGAGATGCGTCTCGGGAGCGCGAGCCGCCCTGGGCACCATGACGCCGTGTCTGAGCTCTGCCACCTGCGTGATGGCATCGGCCTCCACCACCGTCTCGCGCCCATCGGCCGGAGTCGAGTTCTTGATCATCTGGCATTCGTAGTCGAGCCAGTATTTGGCTTTGGCAAACGTCGGCATCGCGAACAGGGGTCGGCCCGTCGTGCGCTCGCCGGATTCCGACGGGCTGCGCGCCCACATGATGATGTAGACGTTGGCCGGGAGCGTTGCGATTCGGGGTGGCGTGGACGAGGAGGCTGCGCATGTGCTTGGGGATGGCCTCTTGGGGCGTGGAGTGTTGTAGGTCCTGGACGCGCCTGGTGTAGCTTGGCCTCGCGGAGTGAAGAGGCCCTGGGAGTCTTCTGGATTTCGAGGAAGTCGTGTTGGCGTCGACATGATTCCGTGGGTTGGAGGTGGTCGATGTTATCCAGGCTGCTTGCGGGGGATCTTTCAACCGAGTGTTGTCGCGTTCGAGCTGGGAATTGGTTAGCACTTTGTACCGTATGTATATATATATATATATATATAGTGGAGGGAGAAAGCTTTGCTTTGCCTCGCGACGACGACAAGCTTGAGCCTCTTTCTTCACTGCTTTTCAACATACATACATACCTCGAGCTAATCCGTATCAAGGTCTTGTTCTGCCGCTATCGCCTTTTGACTCCTCTCTTTCCAGTGATGCCACAGTGGTGAAGTGAAAGGGGGAGGAGCGGTGAAGCCTTATGGCGAGAGAGAGAGAGAGAGAGAGAGAGGTAAAGAACCCCCTCCCGCTGCTTGCCATGATCACGCAGCCCGGAGCACACACCACATCTTCTTCCACATGACATGACATGCACCCACCCAATCAACACATGATCTCGATTGCGTCAGTCAGTCAGTAGAACAAGCAGAATCTTACTAATCGATATCCACATCTTTGCCTGCTCCAGCGGCCTCGTTACATTACAGACTTTCACGGAAGCGACGCTTGGACTACAAGACTCACAAATAAAGATCCCTCATGTACAGAATAAGTTGCTCAGACCAAATGCCAGACTTGATACCTCCCCTCCCCCAACGAAGGACTGCAATCCGAACAGAGTCCACATCCGCATGCACTGCCAATACGACCAAATCGAGCAAGATAGGAGCGGATACGATGGCTACGACTATCGAGAACAGCCCCATGAAATCGGTCTGGCTATGGAGCAGAGAATTGGTTGGATGAATATGAGACAATGGGACAAGACGTCCATGGTAAAGTCAAGTATCGAATCCGGACCCGGAACCTATCCGAAACACACAGAAGCAGTCGACTGGGCTCAAGATGTGGTATTCAAGCATTACTTCAGGTGTTTCGTACTTGGCACATCATCATGCTCCGATGCATGGATATCGGAACCAAGTGACTCAGAACTACCTACCGTGGCTGGCTCGTCCGCTTTGCATTGTGTCGACGGCTGATATGTTTCTTGATCGGCCTAGAAAGGGTATCCACACGGTATTTCTCTCGTACAATACAGATGCACTCGTATCTTTCAAGGTTTTTTTTCTTTCCTTTCCCTTGGCGTCAATCAAGTGTGTAATTGATTGATTGTATCCCGTTGCGTCGACTAGCTTCCTCGTCGAACCGCGTAAGCTATGTTATACTTATATCCTCTGGAAGAAGATCTTCTCACGCCCATGAAGTATTTGTTGTTGATGCCATGGATCTGCACTTATTATGCTGTACAATCCGAGCACGTGCATCGATCCTCATCACGTGACGGGTACGGCTGGCCACACGTGAGGAACTTGGTCGAGTGCAGACAATCTCTCTCTTTCTCTCTCCCTCTCTATCTCTCTCGACCAATACATTTCTCACATCTCTGCATAGATTGTGAAGAAGATTCCGAGGAAGATATTCTTGCTCCCAGCATATCATCAGCTGACTGCCGCCAAAGGCACATAATTCCATCAAAGCAAGCTGATAGTTAGTTCTGCATGATGAAAACGCGTTCCCGATCGTTACAGATATCGTCACACAGAGCAATGAATGAGCATATCCGCCCGTCCTACCGCCCCCTTCCCCGAGAGAGAGAGACAAACATGTAAGACAGATGAATGCATGCCGTGATATGCAAAGCTCAACCTTCCCTCGATACTGTATAGAATAGTGCCAGGGTTGAATTCATTCACATCGTTCTTCGCGTGAACCCTCCTCCTCCCCCCCCCCTCAGACTTTCCCTTTCTTTAATTTAACCCCCCCTCAATCCCGCTCTCCACTTCCACCTCGACCCAAAACAACGACCCCGTCTGTTTCCCATCTTCATCCTTCTCGAAGTACTTGAGCGCGACCTCGACAGCGCTTCCGCTCTTTGTCAATCGGGCGCTGTTTGCGGGTACGAACTTCTGCGCGCCCGTCGGGGCACTGGCGTGCATGGCAGCGAGTATAGCGCACATGGTCTGGTGATTCAAGCCGACGTGGAGGAGGGTGCCTACCCATTGTGTGGGGGAGGTGCAAGGGGGATGCCAGGTGAGGTATTTGATGCAGTATGTGGGGGATTTGGAGGATGGTGTGCGTTGCGTGTGTTGGGAAGGCATGAGGGTGTGGGTGCTGGGGCCTGGCATATTGAGAAGAACAAGGCCAGTGGGAAGGGGACATGAGAAAGGATAGAATATGCAAGGTCAGGAGCTCGAATGAATGCTTTGACTATTCGATAGGTGCCAGCTTGGTTGCTTGATTGCTCATAGTCTGAAGGCGGAATAATAGGTCTGATTGTATCAATGTACAGTGCACGTGTAGTGAACAAGCAGCTCCAGAAAGATGTCCGGGACAATGCCATTGTGGGTTGTTTGATAAAAATAGGTGGACATACGAGCTTCGTGCAGGTCAATACGTGGGCACACAAACACCGGGCCCTAAAACATCGAACACTCTCTATGCGGACAGATTCCACTCCACTCTATTACAGTATACGATGCAAGGCGGGAGCCTCCCTTCGTGGCGGCTTCAAATCATCAATTAAAAAGGTGTAACGTGAAAAAGGAGATAGCTCCACATGTATCCTGTCATGGTACGCATCTCGAGAGCCAAAGAGATCATAAGGAAATCGAAAGTTGCTCAAGTCTCGGGTCTCTGAGCATATACGACGTGGCTGAAAAGTGTTAGTATGTATGCTACGCGGGTCTTCGTATGCTTACTAATCTAATATACGATGAGAGGTTTTGCTCCTCAATTCTGCTCGGACCTTTGAGCATAGAACTTTGACCTCTTCTGGTTCCCACTTGAGTACTGATGTGAAGAGTTGCATTGAGAAGGCCTCCAGACCGTCTACGGCCTGGACGAGATTGAATAGACCGACATCTTTCTGCGATTACATTAGCGCACCGTGATGGGTGATGGCTGTCAGGGAGCTCTATACCTGGCGCTGATCTCTCGGCCACGGGCCGACTGGCAGCTTGAACTTTTGATACGAGACATTGATAAATCCGGCATTTTTGATCCAGGCTTCGAGCTTCGGGCCCGGACAAGGCTCCTTCCCAGCGGTGCGGGCGCTGGACATGAGCATGCGGATGTAGAGGGCCGCGCTGCTTGTCTGGCTGTAGGTCCCGTCCTCGGCGTAGAACTCTAAATCGAAATCTTGAAACTCAACCCAACCGCCAGGCTTCACATTGTCGTATGCCTGTCTTATTAATTTCGGCCAATCGCCAATCGCACACGCCAGGGCCCTTGCGAAGATGAAGTCGAATGGCGCACCGTATGCCCATCTGTTCTCGATATCGTCAACCTCGAATCGGACATTCGGGGGTACCCACGACGGCTGAATGGGACTCAAATCGTTGCCCAGAAATTCGGCGTGGGGGTGAGTATCGCCCATCTCAATCGCCCAACAACCTGTACCGGTGCCCAGGTCTAAGACGTGGTGGAAGCCATCGGAAGGCGCGAGATATAGCTTGTCCCCCAAGACCATCTTCACCATAAAATGTACTACCGACTGCCGTTCCAGCTCAATGTCGTCATCTTTCCTTTTGATTACTACGCGCTAAATGCCATGACAGAAGAGGATCATTGCTTACTCGGCAGTGGGTAGGACTAGAAACAAGGGTAAGCAATTGGCGTGGCCCTATGGGTATCAAGGTAGTCCAGGTACTACACCTCGTCACATCCGAGGGGAAGTCCCGCCTTGGAGCAAAAGGGGCCAGTTCTGCCAGCAAAAGCTTTGCTGGATATATCCATATTACTCTTTCCCAATGTGACAAAGGTGTAGTATGCTTGTACAATCAAGGTTGTGAAGAACGTACTCCGGATTTGAACGCATGATAGCGACGGCCGTTTTCGAATTTGAATTGAGTAATGCTAGGGTCGCAGGACGTGGTGAAGGAATTGCTGTGGCGCAGTCTTTAGCTGCGAGTCGCGTGTGGGGGAAGGAAGGGGTGCAACGCACAGTTCGTCGGCGAAGTCTGCGAAGGAGGATCCGTCATCGCGGAGGACCTGGATATGCTCATGTCAGCTGTGTGGCCTTGGAGAAGGGCCAATTGCATTTGACCGTCGACTGTCTTCATCCTCCACTTCGGAAGCATCGTGGGATGTATGCGGCGCGGGCCGAAGAAGCTCTCACAGGCACATATGTACATACCTCGGGGTCGATCTCAATTGCGCTATCGTCGTCACTTCTCGGGGGGCCGGACATGACGGACTTGGATCAGGCCGTTGGGGTATTATGGAATCGGAGAGTGGGAGGGTATGTAGGAAGAACGGCGCCGTCCGATGTAGCAGATGTGGAGGGTGGAGGGTTGCTGGTTGTTGGTCCCAAGCAGTCGGAAAATAATGCTCAAGACGCACGCGCACGGCGTCTCTTAAAAGGGCTCGCGCGGGCGCATCTCGAGCCACGGGGGCGGGAATCGTATGCTAGACATGAATAGGACAGGGTATAACAGGCAGGGAACTGGGCGTTGCATAAATGGGTGTGGCCGCGTGGAGCGATGATGGGAGATGAAGGATGAGATGAGAGGATGATGGGATGGGATGGGATGAGCTGGAGGAGTGTGCAATCAGATCTGAATTGCCGAGGCCGTTGACCCAACACGACGCTGCACCTTGAGATATGTCGTTTCTCTCACTCTCACTCTCACTCTCACACACACACACTCTATCTCTCTCTTCAATATCTCACCATCTCATTGTTATCACATCCAACATGTAGTGCGCCTATTGTACATACATAGATGGGGCAGTCTTGACGCAGAATGGCAACACGCCACGTGCAAGCCACGATCCTTCGGCTTCCATCACCCGACCAAGTGACCTACCAAAGTACCAATTATGTATGTAATAGTGTGCTCGAGGGCAGGTTGCTGTGCTTTTATTGTTCGGAACCCCTGTATATAATCAATTGATTCGTTCCTATAATAAATTGCTTGTTCAATTCAAACTTCATGTCACGCACGTCACATGGACATGTGTAATTCATCATTTAACTTTCAGACTCCGGTCTTCCAATACATACCAATACATACTACTTTGCCGCGAACTTCCATGGCCCCACAATGGCAAGGCTACGCCGGCCGTCCCGTACCGTGGCCTATCGGTTGGTCCCGTACATGATGATGATGATGATATCTTATTGTACATATGTATGTATCAGCTGTCGTTCCATCAATAGTCTGTTGCTTTTTCCCAAGGCATCGGATACTGCATGAGTTCATCTCAAAATATCAAGCATTGTCCTCCCAGCTTTGACCCTTTGTACCATGTTCGATAATCACTGTACAAGTATTACTGTCCTGAATACCTAATACTGATTACAACAGGCTTCACGGGGACGTCGCTGATCTGTGGTGTTTTGAATCCGAAGGATCGTCTTCTAGTAATTACCAACTGCCTTTCCAAGTCCAGCCATGGCCCGCTTGCGCCCACCAGCGGCCCGCCTCCGTATTACTGTACCGGCTAGCAGTGCATCATCAGTACGACGTGTTCCTGGCCGAAGTAGCGACCTAGTTTTTTCTTTTCTTTTTTTTCTTCTTTTCTCTCCAACATGCACGTGAAGAGGAACAGGCCTTTCACAGCTTACATATTACCTGTCGTCAGCACTTTCGTGAAAGCTTCATACAAAAAGGAAGGTAAACTTGCATTAATTAGTATTATATGTTGGCTTGGCATGATAACTACCCTTTCTCATCGTGACGCCAGTTGCGGAACACCCCAACATCTATTAGGCACACACATACATACATCATACTTGGAAAGGTATGAAGAAAGACACTGGGCTCTCCCAGCCGCCCCAATACTCTCTGGTTGAACCGCGCTCAAGCCCAATGTGGTAAATTGTTTCAGCCTCGAACACAGCTAGAATTGAGGGTTGTCAGCCATGCATGCGATGGAGACGGGTTTTTTTTTCATTTTTTTTTCCCGCAAATTGTTACCTTCTCCACGTAACATCTTCGGCATGACATGTTCGCGTATTTTTGAATTACAATGCTGTATCACGGGGACGTTCTCGCGGAACGATATCGGCCCGGATCTCTTGGCACCGAATAAGTTTTCTCAAAATTTCGCAGGCCAAGATTCCTCATTCTTCCTTCTACTTACCACCGCGACACGACAATCATGCTTCCACACCCTTGGAATAGGTCTATGAACAGTTTGAATTTGACTGTTCTACATCTTTGACCATGTTTTGTAGCTGCTGAATCCTGCATCTACGCATCCTCGTCGTTCAATTCTCATTTGTTCGCGAATTACATTACATAGAATGGCCCTTTCGAAGACTCGGCGATCTGACACTCTCCACAGTCACGAGTTCAAATAGTTGTGCCTATATCGATCCCAACGACCTGCCAAGGTCATCCCACTCGTGTTGCAGTCTCTGAGCGTTTGCGCTGAAGAGTTTGCGTCAATTTGATGGGAGACATACCACCACTGCCACAAGCAGTTATCAAATAATCTTTGTACCCAAAAGCCCCATGCTATGTATCGTGCCTCGTGTCATACAAGCCTGTGGCGAGCTGCTCGTCTTGTGCCCATGTTCATGCACAACCTCACAGCTTCTTCTCTCCCTTGGTGTCCGCGGCGAAGGCCATCGGCTGGCCCTTCTCGCCCACTGGCACAGCTTTCTTTGTTATAAGCACATAGGTTGCCGCTGCAGCCTCTGAGACCAATATCAACATGCTCGCGCACGCAATTCCCCACACATTAATACTGACACTGCCCACCGGCGCGCGTGGAAATGATAGTATCCATTCGACGTAGTATGGCACCCAGCCCGCGGGGAGCCAAAACATGGGCGTCTTGGCAAACCACATCTGAAGGAGGAAGCGGAGGCCCTGTGTGCCTAGCCAGCGGAGCGCCGAGATGGTGGATGTGAAGGTTGTCCTGTGGGTTTTGAGGGAGTTGTCTATAGACAAAAAGGTAGTCAGCGCCTGCTTCCCCACACAACCTTGAAAGGGGCAAGGACAGGCGATTACATACCTATCTTTTGGAAGTCGTTCATCGCCTTGTCATGCTGCCGTGTCAACTTCGCCCATTTAGCGAAGTCGTCTTGTGCAGACACAGCCTTAAGCTCGCGCTTCAACCGCACAACTTCTTTCTTGAGCACGATTGCCTTCTTGGAAGAGGAAGATGTTGGGGTGGGAAATTGGTTGTATATTATCCATAGCTACACATAGACAGTCAGCTCTAGCCCTTTCAAATTCTCCGTTGTCTCGTTTGTATGGGAGGGACGGAGGTGACGCACCAGCTCGTTGATCGTCGTTGCGCCTACGGTGTTGATAATGTGTAGGAAGAGCTGCAAAATGAACATGACCAGCAGAAGTGACGGCATGGCGAGATTCATGCTGTGGTGCTGCGCGGGCTCAGCGTGGCGGCGTCGTGGGTTTCAAAGGTCGGTGGAAGCCAGATGCGCTGTTATGTCATTTCGTGAATTTGGGGGAGCGTCTTGGCGGGCACGTCCGTGCGCTCTTTCTCTACAACCGGGGAGAGCTTCAGCTTCATGCATCACCTTTCCAATGTCCCCTACGCCGCCTTTTATTTTGCGATTCCGAGTCCTCGATCGCAGATGAGCCATCTAAGGAACTGTCATGGAGCCGGATCAAGGCAATACTGCTGCTGCCGTACTTCAGGAGAAAGCTTACAATGCCTTGAACGAGTTCTTTACATCACACGAGAGTCAAGTACTCGAGATTGAGATCTTACCGCCCGCCATTCAGCCCATGGGAGGAGAATTAATGATGCAAGATGGGCTGAATGTCGGAATCTCAAAGAAGGTACTGGTCTTGGCTTACCTCAAGGCTAGGCAGCTATTCTTCGAGGGTGCTAAGGCTGGGGTCATATCCCATGTGAGTGCAAAATCCTGTTACACCGTTTCACAGCTGACACCGAACAAGAAATTGCTGGACGCTTCACGAATCATCCTTTTGAATGACCCAGAGCATATTACAGCAGCAAACTACAGAAAGAGACGGATTTTGGCCATCAAAGCAGAGAAGCCGAACGAGCTCAACGAGGTGCTCGACCTGGAGTTGGTCTTCCTGAACAGCATCCTAACATCCCCGTTGCATCGCCAATCAAAGTCGCCGACGTTATGGCATCATCGAGCGTGGTTACTCGACCTGCTTATCCCCATCACGCTGACTGATTCTTCTGGAAAGCCCTTGATCGTTTTTGTAAGAGCCGAGCTTGATGTGGTGTTGAAATCTGGGGAACGACACCCAAAGAACTATTACGCGTTCCAATATGGTCGCAGGCTATTCGCAAGACTTCACAAATTGAACTTGGACGGCACAGATCATGGGTGGAAGATGTCTTATCACGAAATTCTCATGACATCTGTCTTGCTGGTCAAGGCATGGTGTTGCCAGCATCCGAGCGACATTTCGGGATGGACGTTCCTCCTTCATCTTCTTCCAAGCCTTGAACATGTACACCAAAGACGACAAATCGCTGAAGAGGTTCTGGAGTACGCTATCAGTCTCCGGGCCGAGCAAGCTTCTCTGTGGGTCTTCCTTCGCACAATTTTGGCGGATTCTTTTCTGGAAGGAGAAAGAGACGTAGTTTTACAGTCGTTGCACACGTTCCAACAAACGCGAACAAGGACTGGTGGAGATCTCTCATGTGACGACCGCGTTACACAGGCGGTGAAATGGATTAACGCCTATAGTAAAGGCCTGTCAGAGATACAAGCTTCCCAGAACCCAAACGCTGGTTGATGACATGCAACCATTCGATATACTATCTACACAGATAACGTCAAAGAGATGGCGACGAGATTTTCGTCGCCCCAGAATCACCCAGCAACCCGAACGATAACACCTTGAGCCATTTCGACGAATACTGCAACATGCACGTCTCACCCACCCGGCTGATCCCGTCGATATGCTTGTTCGGATCGGGCGGTTCGCTAGGTGGTCTCTGTGTAACCCCAACTCGGCCGTTCCCCAAGCCTAAAAAATCCCACTGTGGTAGAGGGGAGAGCACAGAATGCTCAGAAGATGATACTGACGCCGTCTCGGATCGTGGGGATTGAAACACACTTTGTCCATGGTCTGTTGCTTGACTGGTGGGTATTTGTACAGTGATTGGACTTCTGAACTGCGTACCCGTCTCATATGTGGTCAATAGTTTGCCCTTGGCCAACATTCGGATCATCGATTCGCGCTCAAAACGATATTCTATATTACTCGGCGTGTCCGGATTTGTATATGGCTTCAAATGAGACCAATCGATCTTGTATACATGTCGAAGGTTTACGTATGAGTCCCATCGTAATACAGCATTACGAGCGAGGTCCAGAGTCGGATGTCTCTTTTTTGCCTTCTTCGAAGTTGCATCTGGATGGTGTGGAGTAGGATATATAGGAAGGTACCATGATCGACGGCTTGCATGGAACTCGTTGTTCTTGCTGTATACCTCATGTAGCTTCTTCCCTTGAAAAGATGTGATCTAAAATACTGTAAGTCCATGCCTTCTATTTCCTCGCCAGTTTCGCTTACAAGATGGAAGTGTACGATGTTTCTTTCATCGTCCGGCCTCGATACGACAACAATGGGATGATTGTAGATTCCTTCTTCGACAATACCTTTCCCGTGGGCCCTTCGTACAGCCTTTTCGGGCAGCTCCGCCTTTGGTGGGAGCCAGAATATGTTGCCTTGTACGGCATCTTTGTCTTCCACATACTTCCCGACGAACTGGCACGACGATCGTTTTTGGGATCGAGCAGGCGATGCGGGTGGTGACCCACTTCCCATGTAGGGGTTGGTGTTGGTGTTGGTGTTGTCTGTTGTGTACGCCATTACACTTCAAATGAATGACTCCAATGACTTCCAGCAATATCGTCATGTTTGCGGCCCTCCCTAAAGTCTTATACAACCACCGCCGCGCTTCTCATACGACGCATCGGGCGAATACAGATACACGATGGCACCCTACAGGTCTCAATTCACCGAGCCCCCCACAACTCAACAGACGCATGCCTATCACCCCCCAATCTCGCCGCCGCACACTTGTTCACCCCAAGACATTCCCACGCTTTGCTAGAGGAAGCATGAATGTGACGTCTCTTCAGCTCGGATGGTGTCTCAGATGTTAGCTTCGCCTTGCCCGAAATTGCGGCTGACACTGCCACAGTGTGGCGGCAAAAGATTCATTGGACAGCAAGCGGCCATCGGCAAACGCCTAGCACGACGAGTGTCTAAAAGCGTACAAGCGCTCGCTTCGGACTTGACGTCCCGGGTCGGCCGAATCGATTGGGGGCCTGCGAGGATTTTCATTGCCGAATAATAGTTGAGCCTCAAGCGCTGTCAATGCCCCGGAGATTGCGCGTATGGCTGGTGAAGGTAGCAATGGGGGCTCAGTACGCGGGTCGCTTGAAGTCAGTGTATACGAACTTCTTTCGAGAACCCTCGGCTCTTCCCCAGATCGGCGGGTAGGGGGTCATCAACAACATACAACGTCGTTGGTGAACGGACTTTCTCACACACATTCATCTTACTCTTCGATAGCCTCGAAACCCCCCTTTCTAATCCATACTACCCGAAGTTCCCTTATAAGCTGGAGATATCACGCGCTATTACTACATTCCCCATTTAGTACATGTTTGCGCCGTACATAAGCATGTGGCGAATTTGGACGCTAATACCGTGCCATTCCTCAGATTATGTATCCCCGTAATGATCCTGATTCTCAGATATTTTCTTTCAAGAATCCCGGCTTCGGGCCCTCCCGTTGGTGACCACATTCCAAAAGCATGACCATGGACCACACCCTTGGATGACTCCCCCCACATTATCGAGCAGTCCTTCCCCAACCAGGCAATGACTATTTTCCCTCGTCGCCGTAAACGCCACAACGCCAGTCATGATTATTGTCGATTAGAATATTGTCTCTCAATGCAATAATCGACCATACCTCATCGATCCCTACACGTCTTCGTGTATCGGCCTCAATTACCCATCCAGGAACTTCACCGCTTCTTCACCATCGACTATCGCCAAAACCCGCTGACTCTTTCGCCGAGTCCAGTCATGACGCCCAGTGTTCGACTTCCACTTCTCTCTCGTGCCGCACCATCACCGCTCTTTCCAGGCGCCAGGATTCGTTCCCCCACGCCCCGTAACTCCAGCTTCAACGTATCCACCTGTGCCCCAACACCCTCCAACTGCCTCACCGGATGAGCAACCTGTCGGTCGTACAAATCAGAGCCCACCTCTTGTGAGTTCTGGCCATACGATATCCGCATCGGATGCTTGAAGCGGTCTCCCGCCTCATGGCAATTCCATTGGAAAATCATGACGAGTGTCTCATCGTCATTCGGAGCCCTCCGCCTCTCATGATCCTCTTCGTCTTCGGGGAAGAACATGGCCATGTTCTTCTCGTCCGAGTTTGTGCTGAAAAGCACACCTTCATTCTCACTTCCCAGCGAATTCGACCGAGAGGGTGTTCTAGGATCGCCGACGTCGCGCAACTCCGCCCAAGCCCAGAAGTCCCGAATCAGGTCTCCGGGTCGACTGAAGGCTGCTGGTGCGCACACCTGCAGCTGCTTCAACAATGATGAGTGCTTCGGATCCCACCCAAATCGTTTTCCAATCGCCCCAGCAACGCCTGGATTCGGTGCCTGCACTGTGATGATATCGCAGGCTATCTTCTGATCCGGTGTAGTTGGGGCGAGCGTGAGCACGGCGTAGTCGAGGAACATATGAGTGACGCTCGGAGCGGTGTTCAAATACCCTACCACAGGCGCGAAGACGGACGATGTGCTATTCGCGCAAGTCTCGCTCGCTGTCGTCAAGATTGCGACCTTGTGTCGGTTCGAGAGGCACGGTGACCAAGTTGTGAAGGTCGTATGGTGCGGTGTGTGGTTGACATTATCGATTATATTGTTCAAGACTGTATTCAGAGAGATCCAGGCTGGAGAGGAAGCAGTGAAGGCGCATTTGAAAGTCAGTGTCACGAGACTGACGTCTAGAAGCCATGGGCCGGACGGGCGCGCATGCATGTCTTGAACGCGACGGTTGCATGTTGGACAGCACATGGTAAACACCGTGGATGGTTGTTAATCTGAGTAGCGACTGTGGGTGTGGGTTTGGCTTTTTACAACTGCAGTATGTGAGGTGAAGGTGAGTTTAGTCTCTCAAATCTCTGTCGCAACCTCCTAGTCGAGCAGCAAGTCGACTTCTCCAAGACGCGCGTAGGTTGACCCTCAATTGACCCTTTACAATTTCTTCCCTTCCCGCTGCTCGTGGTGCAAGTCTGTGTAAGTGGCCCGGTTCGAGCCGGAAGGATGAGGCTGTGTTACCGTTCCCGGGCAAAGTGACGATCGGCAACCTATAATATAACGAGCGACTGATGAGCGAGTTTGAAACGAAACAGCCTTACTTACGAATTTGAGGCAGTCGAAATATGTTTCAAGTCGAGTTGGATGGTCGTCAGCCGTATATATAAAAGCTTGCTTGGGTGCTCATATGTTTCGTGTGTGCCCGCGTTGCTTGCTTGCACTGCCCCAACCTCGCCTTCCAATCGATAAAACACAGAGTTGCAGGCACCCGCAAACACGAAAACCTGTCGGCCCAAAAAACACGGGTACTGACGTCAATGATGTTGTGGACAGTAGCCGGACCAAGGGTAATTTTAGATAGACGTGCGTTTTCGTTAGTGCGCAGTCGGGTCGTAAGCAATTGCGACGATCGACGTTGATGTAAAGTGAGTGGCTTTGTTTGGGGGAGAGACAAGGCTCAGTTTCCAGCACGCATACACGTATGTATGGTGACTGAGAGTCCTGCAAACAAACTGCAATGGGGTGTACACGAGAGACGTAATTGCCGAGAATTGAAAAGTCGTGAGTGTGTATGTACTGTAGAAAGCTCCGCCACCATGTGAGGTTGAGTGGATGCGCGAGTGGGCTAGACCAGACCAGGTACTAGCGTCATTGCGACCACGAGGAAGCCTCAGTGACGAACCCACCATGCAGCTACCTACAGTATGTACATACGAGGGATATTTCCTTGGCGGGTCTTTTTTCGTCGGAGTACACCCGTGGCCAATACGGTCATATGGCGATACTTCATCACTTCATCTGTCACATGGTCCAAGTTATACATACGCTGTAGATGACGTCCCCCATACCCGTAATAGGGTTGAATACTGCATGTACCTACATTATTTCCCGCATTTTACATGTCAGCAAATACTCATAATACCTAACCTAATGTTCTGCCGTTCTAATAACACCTTCCCATGCAGATCTCCGGAAAGAAAAAAACCTGTTTCAGACACTTCCTCTTTTCTTTCCACACGGGTGCTCTCTACTGGATATCGTCCAATTCGCCCCACCAGACTGACTGATGATCTTTCTCGCATCATATGCTGTTAGTGACAAGGATGGGGGGATAGGGGGGAAGGGGCTTGGTCCAAGATCAACATCTGAGGCACGGCGAGGAATGCCGCGGAGTGGGGTCTTGGAAACCGGCTATACATAGATGGGAGGTCGACTGGGATCGCTCGCTCGTGCATGTATGTGAGACTCCCGTCCATCTGAACTTGGCGAAGAGGGAGGCAGAGTGAGTGAGTGGGGTTGTTGGACTTTATGTACACTTCCGGCAAACGACGATTGTGGGAAATAATTAGTCGGTTGTGGATCTTCACTTCTACCTATGTCAGTGTCAATGTAAATTGTGTGCGCAGGTGACAGGTCTATGGCATTGGGGATAGATGGCGGTGGTATGCTTGCTCTCTCTCTTTCTCTCTTTCGCCCCCTCAGTCCCACGGGTTATCTCTGCTGTGGCGCGCTGTACCTAAGGAAATGCCACTCGTTGTTCCACAGGGGAACACCCATCGGATTTGCAAACTTCCCCGGTTGCCTATAACACCTACCGGTAAGTTACATTTACAAGAGCATCTTCGAAAGGGTTCGGGTGCTTGGACGCTGGTTGACAATATATGCGATATCATATAAAAAATGCAGACATGTTGTAAAAGTATAGAGGATCTCTGTGCTGCTTACAATCGAAGGCGGGGCTCGTTGATGAGGGAGTATTTATACAGCAGGACTTGAAGACGTTCACACGACGCTAAGAGTTGAGCATCCTACTAATCTGTCTTACCTGAGAGTGGGAAACAATAGTAGCCTAAGTGCATATATAGAGAAGATTGCAAATACATTTGGCTAATAAAGTAATGTACAATAATAACGTACATGTCTATTCATTACTTACGCACATGATAAGCACGTGATATCTAGAAGAAGAAAAAAAGAAAAAAGAACGTCCAAGTCTCAATAATTCTTTTGCATTCCAAAAGACTCTTGTTATTTACTTTTACTGCTTGCTGCACGTAGTATAAACATTAACTATTAATCCCCCCCCCCCCTTACCTTTTTTTCTTTTTTTTAGCTCTAAAAACTTTTATTACGTGCTTTTTTTTCTTCTACTACTTTCCTTAACTTACTTACTAAAACTTGCACAGGATAGATAATCTTAGGTGTTAGAGCAAACTTTCTATTTCTCAAAGACTAAGTCTATCTAGCTAGCCCTGTGTAGGGAATCAGAGCTATTATCATAGCAGTTTCGATTTCCCTAATCAGCAATAAGATTCTTGGAAACCCAATCAGCAAAGTGCGCTCTTCCAGCTCCAGCATTGACTGCATATTGATAGATTGCTTGCTTCGCTAGCAACGAAAGTAATAGCGAGTAAATACCCGCAGCCTGAAATGATCTATGCCCCGGGCGTTGAACACCAGACAGCTTCGCGGGATGGATAACTGATACGGTTCGAAGTGCTTCGAAAATACTACGGACATGATGATGATGATGATGATGTGAAATCACGTAAAAGTAATGAGACATGTCACTTTACCTACGACAGACTATATTTCACGGCCATGTATAGTACGGTTCACCTAGCGTAAACGTATCTATTTTCCGTCCAGCAATCATGCTGGAACATTCCTGTCACAGGAAGATAGATACCGAATTTTGTTTAATGATAAGTAACTCTACATAAGACATACAACAACGTATCTAGTTTCCGAAAAATTTGCAAACCATAATTTGTCATCTGTCCAGTTTTTTCCTACCTATCAGCTTCAACGTGTCGGACTGTTGGGACGAACAGGTAGTTATGTCAAACCGATATACGGTCACATGACGGGGCTTGGACGTTGTCCACGTGTCTCGGTGGGGGGTCATAGTAGCGTCTCTCCTTATTACGCGTCCATCACTTAATAGAGAATCGTGCGAGGAGTTGATGTCACACAAACAGTACAAATAATATTGGTTCTCTCATGAATCATAAAACTCCACATATAGACTCCCCGACGAACGCTTCAAGGTTTCTCTCCTTCTACTATTCGACGTCCCTTCTAGACACTTTTGTCTCGCTGTCCTCCACTTTCGCCTTCAAATCGCTCCTCACCTGGACGATTATCCCGTTCCAGTTCCCAACTTCTTCTTCCTCGCTCCCCTCAGCGTTGTTGAACAGCGAGTCCGGCGACGTGACTTTCGCTCTCAAGACTTTAATTGAGCCCGATTGCGTAACAGCAAGCTCACCTACCTGGACAACAATCTTAAGCAGCTCCCGTAAGCATGTAAGGGGCCATGCTGTAGCTATGACGTGCAACCCACGGCAATGAATTTCTTTGGCTAAGGCAGATCCGAGAGACCCTATCGAGCAGCCGGTGATAAGTACGCTATCTTTTCCAGTGGAATCGAGTGTGGCCATTGTGGAGAAGCAGAGAACAATGACTGGGAGGGGGACATGAGACGTTGAGAACTGGTGCGAACCCCGAAAGGGGGAAAGAGGTTTGGTGTAATAACAATTCGGTTCGATGCGGCCCCGGAGGCCCAGGGACAGTGGATTGTGACGATATAGTCAGCAATTAGCACGGAAGATAGCCTCTGAAATGAATTGCGGGACACTTAAGCTTAACATTAGCAAACTGTTAGGTTGCCGAAGTTATCCTGAAGTGAAGAGTCGGGGTTGAAAATCCTTCTTTGGTCTATCTGTACCGGAATAAATCAAAAGAGGTTTTGTTCCCAAAGAGGAAACTACAAGAAGAATTGAGTAGATTGGTCAAAAGTACATAATACTCCCAGTGTGTTCTCTTCAGCCTAGGTAAGGGAGAGGTTGTTCATAACTCGGCATGGCAAGATTAGTCTCAAGACCTCCCTAACAAGAGTTAGTAAACAGCTAGACGCTACACTAGAAATTCCAGTGCCACAAGATACATACCCAGTCGAAGGTGTCCCCAAAATCCATAGAAATATCACTTTCAAAAAACGGTAAGACAAATTGAGGATCGTCAATACCGCTGAATACAAAAGACGAGGGTGCCAGGTCGCCATTGAATTGCTGGCCGATCTTTGGGAAGTCATTGTGACCAGTGGATGGGCCCGGATTCGCTTCGAATGTTGCGTTAGTCAAACTCTAGTAGACCGCCTGACAGTGCAATGGTGGGTGAATAGGAAGGCTGAAGATTCGAGAGAGTGATGTGAACGTTTAGCTGCAGGAAACATATGATGATATGAACTTACTCGCTGGGGAGGAAACGCTAGCGTTCGCTTTTCTAAGCATAAGATCTACCGTAGCGATGATCTTTTGAGCTTCTCGTGATCTCTCACTGGCTCGCATCCATATTTCGTATGATATAGATAAAGATTCGATGATCTCAGCTCGCGTAGGTGGTCCAGTTTTGAACTTTTCGCGATGGGCAATGTTTTCTGCTGAGACAAACAAGGGAGAAACTAAGTCTCTATCCAGATCCAAGCATAAAACGGTGGTCGCGAGCAGAAAGTCGTGAGCAACTAAAGACGATAAACGCCACAAAAGTGACCGTAACCGCCATTTCGCTAAACGTAGAGGGCCAGCGTCAGCATGTTTCTTAAAAATGGGGACTTGGAGGCACAACCATTCCGCCCTAGTGCTCAAAGCATATCGACGAAAGGCTGCTCAGGCGGTATTGAAGACAGGATTTTCAAGACAGTAAAGAGGGTCGAGAAAAGATATGCAGTAGCCACCTGAGAAACACGTACCAGTCCAAAAAAGACGCCCTGGCCTTGACTCTTCATCTAGTATCTTCTGAAACTTGAGACTTTCAAGCGCTGCATCGAGACACACCAGACGTGAGTATTCGTATCGGGTATCAGTCCGGCCAAGAAGGAGATATGGTCGGTGCAGCACCAGTTGGGCTCGGAGAAAGTTGAGTCTAAGATAGAGTTTGCGCATCGCCACGTCGGAATCGCTGCAATCAAAATATCGAATGTGGTCAATCCTGTACAACGGTGGGATGTTATCGTAAACAGTGCGAAGATCGGCGTCCAACTGCATAATATCGCAATATGCAGGTTGTGCAGGAGCGTTGCTCAGATCCATGATACGAGCAAAAACACCCAGTAACCTAGTTCGTATATTTGCGTAGAGTACCGTAGTTCCTTCTGCATCTGGTCTTGATGGGGGAAGCTTGGTCATATCCTCACTAAGGTCCTCATCGATCAGATTATGCGGCTCTCTGGTATCATACATGTGTGGTTGGATCATGCGTGGTAAGCCAACTTGTGAAGATGACATAAGGTCGAGCTGTACAACCATGGACCAGATTCTTCTTCTCATCTCGGCCTTGAACGGGGTGATGTTGGAGAATTTTGACGGTTCGCGATGGTAGCCCATACGAAACGCTATTCGTACAACCATGCCGACAATCATCCATGTCCCGAATTGACTGTCCTGAGAGCGGAAGAGCTCGGCGATAAAATACTGCAACAGTGTCTCGATTGTATACGGTGGACATTTGAAATAGTTGGCCAAAACGAGGCACTGTACGAGCTTCTCACGGTAGAAGTCTATCCGAGCCAAGGTCACAGATGTCTCCGCTGGATCAGAATGGACGTCTGTGTATTCGTCGAGTGAGACTTGTATTCGGGTTGCCATAGAAAGCATAGAAAAAAGAAGTCCAAGCCACATCACCGGCGTTTCGAAAGGGCGTTCCCAAAACCTTTCGTATTCACGAAGGAATGTGGGTTTGTGGATGATGCCTAAGAGCTGTCAATCACCAACATGGAGGCAGAGTGGAGCGACTGACGCTTACTGGGGGCCGAGTGCATGGTTTCAAAGTACGTTTCAAGCAATATATCGACTTCGGCTCTAGAAGGTATAGCACAAAGCAGTTCCTTCTTAGTGGCATGTTTATGGCTACCGAAAATGATATCCGGTCCTGAGATCTCATCGATAGTTGGGTTCCGTGGTTGTGGTGAAGTGGGAATTTGTTCTAAATGCTCTTTGAGCTCAGCAATCTAGGTACGCGTTAGCAGGATCCGTCCATCGCACTCATGTCCTTGCATCCTACTCCGTCTAATATGCTTGTCCAATGACTACTGTTCGTGTATGTAGTTGTATCATTTCCCACTTTGACACGATCGGGCGTTCCAGGGATTTCGGCGTCTGTGCTTTGATCATTTGAACCATATTGCCGTGGCTCATGCGAGTCAATCACTGACGAGATAGCAGGAACACTTGATTCATTATGTTTAGTCTCCATGAGAGAAGTGACGAGTCGTTCTAGCTGATCAATTCTATCATGAACGTTTGTCTTTGGCTGCTCATGCACCGGCCCAGGGGCCTGTCGGCTATAGCTGCAAGAAAGCGACAAGCCACGGTCGGCACATGTCCTACAAGGTTGCTGGCGATCACATTTCAACCTGGGGGAGTTATTAGCACATGATTGATATTATACATACTAAAACTACCTACTTTCTTCGACGACACAGGCTACATGACACGATGGGCTTGTCACGCCGTCTGCTGGGAGGCACCACACGCGGTGCCGTTTGGGCGTCGGTACTCATTGTGGATGACAATCAAGAGATGCGTGCATGTGTTTTGTACGACCAAAAGGCTTACAAAGGGTATGTTGGGGTGGGTTGGTTGTTGCCTGGCGTGGAGTGTGACAAAGAGACAGAACGGTGCCTAGTTCATGCCAAGATATCTAGCTTAACTAAATATTAGTGTCCGGCAGGATGTTAGGTACCCCCCCCCCTAGCAAGGCGTCTTAGAATTAATTTATTAGCGTTATAACCTATTACCTAAATTAGTAGTGTAGAATATATAATACGTAAATCTAACCTTTATATAACTTTAATTTCTAGAGTATTACGCATATATTACGTATATATTAATTTCTTTTTACTGCATATTACTAAGGTTATATTATACTCTCCTCTACTAATTAGAATGCCTATTACTAGTATAGGTTAGCGTAAACAGCATGCTCTAATACTGTTTAAGGTTAGAGTTAACCTATCTTAATCCTCTTAGCGTATATTAAAGAAGCGCAAAAATAGGAAGGGTAAGGCCTTTAACCCTATTACTACTAATAATTATACGCGCAACGCCTTTAAGGCTACTTAGCATACTACTAACGCCTTTAAGGCTACTTAGCGTGCTACTAACGCCTTAGTAGCGTCTTTATTTATACTAGAGGGAGGAGAGAATAAGGATAACGTTAGGGTTATTAACGCAGAGGACCTAAATCTAGAGGCTAATAATATAGGTAAGGAGGCTAATAATATAGGTAAGGAGCCTATAGGGCTTATAGGCGCGTTAGGTAAGGTTAATAATATAGGTAAGGAGCTTCTAGGGCTTATAGGCGCGTTAGGTAGGGTAATTAATATAGAGGATAAGAAGGAGGAGGAGGAGGAGGAGAAGGATATACGTAATTCTAGTGCTAGTAAGTTAGCAAAATATTTAAAAATAAGGAAATTAAGGTTACTAGAGAGATTAAGGATAAGGAGATTAAGGATATCTTTAATATTTTTGCGCCTACTATTACTACTGCTGCGCAAGGATCTAATTATAGACGCTTACTAGCGCGCCTATTAGGGTAATATAGAGAGAAATCCTATCTGCAACGCGTTTAAGATAAAGTTGCAATATCTAATTACTATACTTAATAAGTAGGTCCTTTAGGAGTAGGTAGATAAGGTAATTAATAATTAACGCCCTTAACGCGTTATTTTAAGCGTCCTTACCGCAACTGTATACAAAATAAAGCAAAATAAACAGCAGCAGCTAATTTAGTATTTAAAGAAGGGAGAGGAGCGTAGGTAGATAAAGGTAATCTATCTAGCGTATTAGTTATTTAAGGAATCTAGCTAGCTAGTTTATATTAACTTTAACCTTATACTTATAGGGGAATTAATAATATTAGCGTTAACTTAACAGCCTTAATCTTATATTAGCGTTATTCCTCTAGTAGGTGCTTGCCCTTGCGCTGTAATTATAACCTCTATACTTAAATACAGATTAGCTAACGTTATATAATTAGAAGTTACTGCAGAAGGCCCTATACTTACTATTAGAGATCTAAACACCTACAACTTACATATATGCCCTTACTATAGAGGAACCTGCTAGGTAGCGCGTACGCTAGGCTTTCCTAATTAAAGGAGTAATTACTACCCTGTTAATAGCTATATCCTTATAATATAGGCAACAGATATTACAGAAAAATAGTATATAGCTAAAAAGCTATTAATTTATGTAGGGCTTGCGTTAGTTTAATATAAGGATTAACGTGCGGCAGAGGCGCAGAAATAAGGTAGTAGAGGTAATATTAATAAGGATAGAGAAGGTGCAGGCAGAAATCTAACTAATATCTAATAGCAGATATTACAGGAGCTTTAATTAATTAATTAATAACCTACTTAATTACTATATTACGCCCTATAGGCTCTATTACAGTTGTCTCTTGCCGTTAATCCTTGCGTACCTACTTAAGATCCTGCGCCTACGTAATAGGCACCTATCGCGTTTAAGGATTATAAGGAGATAGAAAGGTATAGTCTTAACTTTATTTAATATTAGATATAATAATTACTGTAGATTATAGAGGAGATTAAGGATATCTATTAACACGTTATAGAGGAGGTAGGATATAATATTAATTAACTATAAGATACTTCTAAGTCTAGGATAACGCTAGAGATATAGACGTACTTAGAGAGGGGCCCTATATAACTATTAGCTCTATAAGACGCTGTAAATTAATAGCAGCACTAATATAAAGGCCTAAGAAAGGCTAATTAGAACGCTATAGAGGCCTATAAATAACGTTTAGCAGCTGCTATAAAGGCTAATAGTCCTTAAGATACTTATAATCCTTAGAAAGGGCTAAGTTATACAGGTAAGGAGCAGGAGGACGTTATATAGGGCTACTTTGTCGCATAATTATTATATAAAGACGTAGAGTTTTTACTATAAGTTATATTCTATAACCTACGCTACTGCGTTTCTATATAACTATAATACTATATTAACTTCTAAATTATGCTAATTAACTTACTAACCCTTATTTAGGTATCCTATACCTATGTATTTAAATATTTATTGCGTTGCGCTGCTGTTTATGCGCGTCTTTATAAAATCTCTAAAAACTCTTAATAACTTTAATCTCTAGTGCATAGACTAAGTTTTAACAACTTAACTTAATATAATATTGCCTACGTACGTAATAAGGACACTGTATTACTTAAACTAATATCTATAGTAACAGAAGAAGCCCTGCAAGTTACTATAATAACACTAATATACGCCGTAATTTAAGAAATATCTATAGTTTAGCTAGGTCTCTGCATCCTAATTGTTCCTCCTTAACTAGCTCTTTAACTAGTAGAAGGATTATTTAATTAGATTGTAATTAGGCGAATATAGTAGCAAATACTTAAGGATAACTCTGGCCTTATTATAAAGCTTACGTACATAAGGAGATTAATAGATAAAGGCGTTATCTAATATAATAACTAAATTTAGCAAAGGATATTAATTATAATTAGCTAGGACCTAATATTGTTAATATAATAATTAAACAGGGCAAAGGATATTAATTACAATTGCCCGTAAGATATTAATTGCAATTGCCTGCGAGATATTAATTGCAATTGCCTATAGATATTAATTACAATTGCCCGCGAGATATTAATTATAATTGCCCGCGAGATATTAATTACAATTACCCGCGAGATATTAATTGCAATTGCCCGTAAGATATTAATTGCAATTGCCCGCGAGATATTAATTGCAATTGCCTGTGAGATATTAATTGCAATTGCCTATAGATATTAATTGCAATTGCCTATAGATATTAATTGCAATTGCCTATAGATATTAATTATAGTTGCCCCTTACCTAATATTTTAAGAAGTACTTAAACACCTTGCCGTTAATTAAGCCCTAATATATTGTATAGGTAATATATCTGTTAATTATTATTACTAGGAGCAAACTCTATCTCTTAGAGCGTTTAATAGAGTAGGAAGCAGCGCAAGGCCTATTTACTAGAGACTACCTACGCTTCCTATCGCCTGTACGTTTATTAGCTGCTAACTCGTTAATACAGACTATCTAATTAGGTCTCTATCCCTAAAGGCGTGCCTGCTAGGTTATTAATATTATAATTAATTAGGGGGCGTAGAGTTAAAGGCCTACCTTAAATACTTAGCAGAGAGGCTTACTACGCTTACGCGCGGATTGTTTAGCCACCTTATAACTCTATTAAATCTCTGCTAAGAATCTCTATATAGTTCTATTACTTATATTAAGGGCAAACTTATTAAATAGGAAGCTTTGTAGCTCCTTTAAATATAAGGTCTTTTAGATAGAGATATACTTAATTAGCGCCTACTTGTGTATCTCTAATAGATAAGGCTCTAGACTAGGCTAGATTTAGTACGTAGATAGAGGATAGAGTAATCTGTATAACTTAAGGCTTATTTATATCCCTCTAATATACTTCTGCGTAACGCTAAGCTCCCTTAATATTACACGCAGTAAGCAGTTAGCCTCTAGCTGTATTAATACCTTAGTAAGCATATCTAGCTTAAGTTAATTGCCTTTATGCGCTATAACGTATTAGGAAACAATAGTAAATAATTATATTATAAAATAAGGAGATACAGCACTGCAAATATAATAGAATTATTAAGATTTATTAGTTTTATATCCGCCTATACTAAAACGTATAATAATTAATGTTCTTATAGAAAATCTATTTATACACCCTTAGCGGGGGGGGGGGTACCTAACATCCTGCCGCGCATAATAATCTAACGTACGCTTTAGCTATGTCTAAGCTCCGTTATATAACCTTATCTTATATTAGTCTAATAATATTAACATTAACATTAACTTTAATACACAATACTAGAATACATCTCTCTGCTATTGTCCTTATTTCCTCTCTCGCATCTCTTATTATGTAGTAGTAGTTGCAACTTACACGTCTAGTTGAAGATAAGTAGGACTAATCTTCGCTGACCCTCTGTCTATTATTGTGCGTTGCAAGATATTACTGCCTACCCCGCGCGCCAAGGGGTTATAATTAGATTTAACAAAAACATTAATTACTATACGTTTTAGTAGGGGTAAATGTAAAACTAGTAAATCTGTATACTTCTATTAGGTTTCTAGTATTATATCTCCTTATTTTATTATATAATTATTTACTATTATTCCCTAATATAGTATAGCGCGCAAGGGGGATTAAAATAAGGCCTATAAGGGTAATTAACTTAAGCTAGAGATGCTTAGTAGGGTGTTAATAAGGCTAGAGGGTAGTAATTACTTATAGCGTAGGATATTAAGGGAGCTTAGTGTTTTACAGGAGTGTATTAGGGGAATCTAAAGGAGCCTTAAGTCGTATAAATTACCCTATCCTTTATCTAATTACTAAATCTAGCCTAGTCTAGAGCCTTATCTATTAGAGATACATAAGCGGGCGTTAATTAAGTATATTACTATCTAGAAGACCTTATATTTAAGTAAGCTATAATCCTTTCTATCTAATAAGTTTGCCCTTAATATAAGCTACTATACTATAAGCAGGTTCTTAGCAGATATTTAATAGAGTTATAAGGTAGCTAAGTAATCTGCGTATAAGCGTAGTAAGCCTCTCTGCTAAGTATTTAGGGCACGCCTCTAGGGATAGAGACCTGATTAAATAGTCTGTATTAATAAGTTAGCGGCTAATAAACGTATAGGCAATAGGAAGCGTAGGTAGGCTCTAGTAAATAGGCCTTATATAGCCTCCTACTCTATTAAACGCTCTAAGAGATAGAGTTTACTTCTAGCTATAATAATTAACAGATATATTGCCTATATAATATATTAGGGCTTAATTAACGCTAAGGTGTTTAAGTACTTCTTAAAATATTAGGTAAGAGGTAATTATAATTAATATCCCTTAAGCAATTGCAATTAATATCTCTTAGGCAACTAATTAATATCCCTTAAGCAATTGCAATTAATATCCCTTAAGCAATTATAATTAATATCTCTTAGGCAACTGATTAATATCCCTTAAGCAATTGCAATTAATATCTCTTAGGCAACTAATTAATATC
>MU005770.1:494795-606301 GCA_010093715.1 Pleomassaria siparia CBS 279.74 | reverse complement strand
AATTAATATCTCTTAGGCAACTAATTAATATCTCTTAGGTAACTAATTAATATCTCTTAGGCAATTGCAATTAATATCTCTTAGGCAACTGCAATTAATATCTCTTAGGCAACTAATTAAGATCTCTTAGGCAATTGCAATTAATATCTATTACCGTATATAATTATTATGTTAACTATATTAGGTCCTAGCTAATTATAATTAATATCCTTTGCCGTGTTTAGTCCTTATATTAGATAACGCCTCTATCTATTAATCTCCTTATGTACGTAAGCTTTGTAATAAGGCTAGAGTTATCCTTAAGTATTTGCTACTGTATTCGCCTAATTACAATCTAATTAAATAATCCTTTTACTAGTTAAAGGCATAGCTAAGGAGGAATAATTAAGATGCAGAGACCTAGCTAAACTATAGATATTTCTTAAACTACGGCGTATCTTAGTGTTATTATAAGGACTTGCAAGGCTTCTTCTAGCACTATAGATATTAGTTTAAGTAATCTTATAAGGCGTACGTACGTAATATAGGTTAAGGTGTTAAAATATAGTTAGTAGGGTAGATGTTAAAGTTATTAAGATATTTTAAAAACGCGCATAAACAGCAGCGCAACGTAATAAAATATTTAAATACATAGTATAGGATAACTAAATAGACGTTAGCAAGTTAATTAGCGTAATATAAAAGTTAATTTAGCGTTATTATTATAAAGTAACGCAGCTGTACAGGTTATATAGGATAACTTACAGTAAAAACTCTATACTTTTATATAATAATTATGCAATAAAATATCCCTATACAGCGTCCTCCTACTCCTTACCTGCACTAGGTAGCTCTTCTTAATTATTCTTAGCTCCCTTAGCTGCTAATTCTTATATATAATTACGTATAAGACTCTAATCCTCCTTTATTAGGCCTCTATATTAGTATTACTATTAATTTACGGCGTCTTATAGGGCTAATAGCTCTATTAGCAATCTCTACAGATATTACGTCTATATTTCTAGAGTTATCCTAGAATTAGAAGGATCCTGTAGTTAATTAATATTAAAATAGTGTCCTCTATAAATAACCTTATATATATCCTTAATCTTATCTACTAGCTAGAGTAATTACTTTATCTAATATTATATAAAGTAGTAGTTGTGCCTCTCTATCTCTTTATAATCTTTAAACGCGATAGGTAGCTACTACGTAGGTGCAGAAGCTTAAGTAGGTACGTAAGGATTTATAGGGAGGATATATAACAGAGCCTGCAGGGTAAGTTAATAATATAGTAATTAAGTTAATTATTAATTAAGTAGTTAAAGCTCCTATAATATTTGCTGTTAGATATTAGCTAGAGTTATACGCGCGCCCTTAATATTACTACCCTTATTACCTCTACCTCCTCTACCTCCTCTACCTCTATCTCTATTACCTCCTCTACTACCTCTTCTACCTTATTTCTGCGCCTCTACTGCGCGTTATTCCTTATATTAAATTAACGCAAGTTTTATATAAGTTAAAGGCTTTATAGCTATATACTAATTTTCTATAAGATCTGCCGCCTATAGTAAGAGGATATAGCTGTTAATAGGGTAGTAATTACTCCTACGCGCAGGGAGGCCTTACGTATACGCTACCTAGCAAGTCCTTTTATAGTAAGGGCAGGTGCTCTTATTATAGATATTAGAGTCTCTAATTATAAGTATAGGCCCTTTTATAGCAACTTCTAACTATATAACGCTAGCTAATCTATTTTTAAGTATTACTATTATAACTGCAGCGTAAGAGTAAGGACTAGCAGTAATACTATAAAGCTGTTAAGGTAATAATATTACTAATTCTCTTATAAGAATAAGGTTAAAATTAATACAGATAAGGAAGCTCTACTCCTTAAATAACTAATAAGCTAGATTTATTACCTTTAACTACTTATATTTATTATCCCCCCTCTACAAACTCTAAATAGGCTGCTCCTGCTTCCTTTACTTTATATAATATATAGTTGCAGTAATAATACTTAAAATAACCTGCTAAGGGCGTTAATTATCTATAACTTTATCTACCTATATCTACAGCCTCCTCTTAGAGAGCATTATAATTAAAGACTGTAACTCTATCTTAAACGCGCTAAGGATAGGATTCTTCTCTATATTACCCTAATAGGCGCGCTACTATACGTTTGCAGCTAGCTCCTTAGGCCTATTAGGCAGCAGTAATAGTAATATCTTTAATTTTAACGTTTTAGCTAACTTTGTTTTAGGCGGATACGAGCGTATAAACGCCTCCTCCTCCTCCTCCTTCTTCTCCTCCTCCTTCTTATTAACTACCTTACGCTTGCCTGCAAGCCCTATATCCTTAATTACCTTACGCTTGCCTATAAGCCCTATATCCTTAATTACCTTACGCGCAAGCCCTAGAAGCTTATTATTAATATTTATATTATTACCCTCTAGGTTTAGATCCTCTGCGTTAATATCCCTACTATTATTCTTATTATCTCCTTCCTCTAGCATAAACAGAGACTCTGCCTAGGTGGCAGCAGTAAGCTAGGTAGCCTTATAGGCAGCCTCGTAGGCAGCCTTATAGGCAGGCTTAGGCAGCTTCTTAGGCTTCTTTAATATAGGCTAATAGGATTAAGATAGGTTAACTTTAACCTTAAACAGCGCCTAAGCATGCTGTTTACGCTTACTTATCCTAGTTTTAGGCATTCTAATTAGCGGGTAAGGGTAGGATATAACCCTTGCAGTATATAATAATAATAAATAGATATATACGTAATATCTATACGTTACCCTATAAAAAATAGTTATATAGAGGTTAGATTCACGCATTATATACTATATAGTACTAATTTAGGTAATAGGATATAACGCTAATAAATTAATTCTTAAACGTTTCGGCCTCTAGGGTAGACAGCAACATCTTGTAAGGCACTAATAACGCCAACGATCTATACGTCACAATCCTTCGCACAAAAGCTTGGAGCCTTTGAGGCATTGAACGGAACAAGGAAGGGTTTGCATATCCAGCTAATAAATTCCAGTTTAATATTTGATGGCAATCTGAGAAAGTGGCGTGACAATGTAATACTCAGAGAGCGGGTATAGACGGCGGAAGAGCGCAGGCATGCCATGTAAGACAGTGCCTGGAGCAAGTCGCTCAGGACGTACGTACTACGTACACTTGAGTGGAATATGTATGATATCGGGCCACACTTCTAGGAGGGTATGTCTCGACTAGCTTGATTTTTTAATGTCCAATGGCTCCGCTTGAATGGGGGTAGTCCGATCAAATTGGCGAGCCGCCTGAGCGTCCATTTTGACGTTTTACAATACTGGATCGGTCTCGAATTGAAGTTGAAAAAGATTCTATGCGTCGCTATATGTGCATCCTGGTGCAAAAGCATGACACTGGTATATACAAGAACATTCACTTATACACAAAACGACTCCGACCTACTACTGTCCCTCAAACTCAGCAAGCGCCTTCTCAAAGATCTGTACAAACCGCCACACCTCCTCATACGTATTATACAGCGGTACCGGTGCAACCCTTATCACGTCCGGTCTCCTCTTGTCCGCGACAATGCCCTCCGTCTCCAGCATCTCGAACAGGATATCGATTATTCCTGGCTTGAGCAGGATACTAAGCTGTGTACCTCTGGCCTCTATATCCGAGGGCGTGATGATGGTAAAGGCCGATGTGTTAGGCGAAGCGAGGAGTAGGTGCTCGAGGTAGGCAGTCAGGTACACAGACTTTTCCCTGATTGCGGGCATGGAAGTTGCGTTGAAGACAGAGAGCGCGGCGAGAAGTGAGGCGAGGTCGACGGCGGAGGGGTTGGACACCTGGTAGCCGGATGCACCAGGGGAAGGGCGGAAGTCTGGGATTCGTGTTAGTGATTAAAATCACGTGATCCTTTATGTGCAGAATGTGGGTAGACTTACTGTTCTCCATGTTCATCCTACCTACCTGATCACCACCGTACCACCCGCTCAATCGATGTCTGAATATGGGCTTGTCGTCCACATACTCGACCTTGCCGTGCCGCTCATGAACGTAGAAGCCGGCGATTGCGCCGGGACCAGCGTTCATGTACTTGTACGTGCACCAAACGGCGAAGTCGACGTTCCAGTCGTGCAACTGCACGGGAACATTTCCCGCTGCATGTGCAAGATCCCATCCAACAATCAAGCCTTTCGATTGAGCGTATGCGGTAATGGTCTTCATATCGAAGTATTGGCCAGTGTAGTATTGGATACCGGGCAGCAGGAGTAGGGCAGTGGTAGAAGCATGCTCATCAATGATAGATAGAATCTTCTCAGTCGAGACCTCATAACTTCCCTCCTCGGGCGAAATCATAACCATGGCTTCTTTGGGGTCGAATCCATGTCCGCGGATCTGGCTTTCAATTGCAAAGTGATCGCTCGGGAACGCCTTCCAGTCCAAAATGATCTTATTCTTCTCTTTCGTAGGCGTGTAGAATGACGCCATCAGGAGATGAAGATTCATGGTCAGTGTACCCATGACGCCGACTTCCCCGGGTTTTGCACCAACAATGGGCGCAGATTGCTCGGCGGCTTGTTCGGCGAGTAACTGCCATTGGATAAGGGGCGATTTCTCCATTTTCCGGAAATGTCCATTTACGCCGACGGTAGCCCATGTGTTGAGGTGTATTTGAAGATACTCTGCTACGGCGCGGGGTTGGAGACCAAGAGAGTTGCCGCAGAAGTAGATGCATGGGTCGCCATTCTCTGTTTGCTGTTAGATTGAGAAGGTCACGTGATGGACCCGGGGAAAAAGAACCTGGTGTTGAGACGGCCTTTGATTTAATGTTTCCTTTAGATGGAAGAATGAATTTTGAGCGGAACTCCCGTAAGTGATCTTTTTGGTCGAGAGATTGTGCATAGTCTAGAGAATTTGCCCCAGCTGGGAATGTGGGCTTCGTGAGCTTCTGTTCTGATATCGGCATAGAACCCATGTTGTGTGTTTAAGAGCGATAGTTTATAAGTAAAGTAAAGGTATTGCGATGCAGAGGTGAATTGTGATGAATGTCAATTTTGAGATGATAGCAGGCTTCACTTTGTATCTCCCTCCGACCTGACGGGGGCGAAAGTCGCTAGTCGCGTAGCGCCGGCTGAAATCCTTTTGCTATCCGTGGTTTGCTTCCGCTTCCGCATCCGCATCCGTGTTCAAGACCCTGGTTACTTGCGCAAAAACGTGGCAATTGGAAAGATACAACCAAGGGCCGTGATTTTGTGGGGTTGCCTCTTATGAGAAAACTTGGATGGTTGGGAGATTGTGAGATTGTGACGGCTTTAATGAGTGGATTCCTCCTTAGAACACAACGGTACCACACAATCTACCTCGTCACTTCACAATCGATTCGCAATTATCAGTTTCGTGCCGACAACAAACACCCAAAATGCCGCACAACACATCATCCATGCCAGTACCGCTTACGGGAAGTTTAGAAAGGTTCGAAGTTTCGAAAAATGCCTTCTTACCCGAGCAATTACCTCTCGATCGGCTCAGCGATCCATACTATGAGAGCTGGGAAACAATACTCGATCAGCTACCATCTCTACTCGCAACCGCATCTCTGAGAGGCGAGGTGGACCGATTGCAAGTTCTTGACATATCGCGACTCGTTTCACAAAGAGAATGGCAAAGAGCCTATCTCATACTCTCCTTTTTTACACATTCGTACATCTGGGAATCTGGTGGTCCTTCAGAAGTAAATGCATCATTTACAACTTACACAGCATAGCTGCTGACATATTGCAGCGTCTCCCGGCTTCGATTTCCGTTCCTTTCCTGGCAGTGTCATCGCATCTCGGTCTCCCACCGACAGCGACTTACGCTGCGCTGAACCTCTGGAACTTCACACGCATCTCACCCTCGGCTTCGCTTAGCAATGTCGACAACCTCCGTGCGCTGCACACATTCACTGGAACCCGCGATGAAGAGTGGTTCTATGTGATCTCGGTTGCCATCGAGTCGCATGGCGCGCCCATCATCCCAGCTATGTTGTCTGCCATGGACGCTGCTCAAGCAGACAAGCCCGACACGGTAATTGAGGCGCTGGGCAAGTTCTCGCAGTGCATTCGAGAGATTGGCATGATTCTCCAGAGAATGGACGATCACTGCCAACCAGATGTGTTCTACAACAAGATCCGGCCCTTCCTCGCGGGGAGCAAGAACATGGCTGTCGCCGGTCTTCCTAATGGCGTTTTCTACGACGAGGGTGAAGGCAAAGGCCAATGGAGACAGTATAGCGGCGGCAGCAACGCGCAGAGCTCGCTGATCCAATTCCTCGACGTGGCTCTCGGCGTTGAGCACTCTTTGACAGGTGCAAAGAAAGGCTCAAACCCTGGATTTCTCAACGAGATGCGGAACTACATGCCCGGTCCTCACCGCGCATTCTTGCAACACGTCGAGTCAGTATCGAATATTCGCAATTATGCGGCAACAAATACAGAGGTCGCAATTGCATACAATGCCGCCGTCGAGGAATTGTCGCATTTCAGAGATATCCACATCCAGATCGTGACGAGATACATCATCAACCCATCACGGAAACAAGGTCCGGTCAAGAACGCGGGTATGAACCTCGCCGTCGCCTCGACGCATTCCAAAACGAAAAGCCTGCATGGAACGGGTGGCACAGCATTAATTCCTTTCCTCAAGCAAAGTCGCGATGAGACGAAGGCAACGTCGCTGCAGTGAATTAGGGATGGGGGGTGTACGGTTTGGAGTTTTGCTGTATCCTTACGAGGCATAGCACTGCGTTGCATAGGCGTTTGAATTTTTATACATTAGCGTTTAATAGGTTGTTGTAGTCATCTATAGGGCGATTATTGTTGAGTTCGAGATGTTGGTCCTCATCCCGCTTACCTTGGTTAGATAGCATAGATAGCGTCTCAGATTTTGCCTTTGGCTTACTCAGCAGCATCTGAGACGCTATCTAATTAATAAAATCTAGGTGAGCGGGGTGAGGACTAACATCTTTTGTGCACCAATAAACAACTTTGTAGTTGCATCGTGACCGTGACCGTGACCGTGACCGTAACCGTCGTCATGTTGTTGAAGCAGGTGTAGCGAACTGGAGGAAACGAGCCGAGCGCGGCTGGAGTCGGAGCTCGTCTGGGACGCGGACTCGGATGCGGACCCGGATGCGGACCCGGACGGATGACGGAAGCGGATGTCGAGGGCCACTAAAACGTGTGAACCACAATAAGAAGGTGGTGCGGGTGCGATGACGTTATGGAATTAAGCCAATGTAGACGCCAATAAGGTTTTAGATTCTTTATTTAACCAACTTAATTATAAAGGCGGATATCCCTTCTTGCAATAATACAATAATAAGTGGATGGACGTCCTTGGGATTTTCCCACGCGGGTCAAGTTTCGAATAGTTTTTCAACAAATGCGGCAACTCGACTGAATTGTAACAAGAGTTGAGACGTAGAGAATGTTTGAACAGATTGTGCAAGACGTGAGGCTGAAGAACAAGCCAGAGAGAGAGTCTTGAGGAGTCTCTCTCTCACACTCAGGCGCGGTCCAATCCGAACGCGAAACAGTCTCGGCTTATTAGTTAGCGCAGTTTGACCGCGCGTGTAACAAATAAACGTCCCTAAACTGTTAGAAGGCGATATCGACTAATTATCGTGGGGAAGACGCTAAGGCGCTAACCCACTCGGGGAAGGCATTACGCTAGTGTATATAGACAGTCTCTTCCTCATACATCCTCCATCATCAGAACAATACACTTTGTTACTTCTTACTCCAATATAAACAACTACAGTACCTTTGTACCACGCTCAAACACACTTTGCCATGAGCAGACAAGGTCTCCAAATCACGTGAACAAATCACAAGCATTCTCCTCTACCATGTCCTCGGAGCGTCCAGCAAAGCGGGTGCGCCAAGCCTGCCAACCCTGTCGGTGCGCATATTCATCACCAAGACTACCTACAAAGGTAGCACTCTGCTGATCAGTCATTAGTCGCAAAAAGGCACGATGCTCCGGGGAGAAGCCTGTATGTTCACACTGCTCCCGACTACGGCAAGCGTGCCACTATGCCGACGAGGTGGAGAGAGCCGTGCCTTCGCCTACACCACGGTCTCATCAAGTATCTGCCAGGCCGGCTTACCAAAACATCGATGAATCACGCACCCCGTCTTCAGCAAATGTATCAAGCATCATCGTTACTCCACGTCCTAGAAGCTCGGGGACTTCACCGTCTGGGCAAGATAGACATGTCGTATGTTGTTTCCATCAAGATACAGATTAGATGAACTAATCGTGAGCTAGGAAGATCGGCTGAGAATAGTCGAAGCACAGCTTGCAGACATTCTTAGAACCCAAGGGTCCTCGAGTAGAAGTACGCCCTATCCGGCCGCAGAATCACCAGCCCAATCCCTGTTTCATCACCCTGCTAGTCCACCCGTGTACGATGCGTAAGTAGTCCATCACCTTTGCCTAGCCGATGAGCTAACAAATCATAGCCGTCTCCCTCCTTGGGAAGTCATTGTCGATGCCGCAGGCGTTTATCTCCAGTACTGCGATTGCCAACCACTACCCCTATTCCATCGAGCATCCTTTATCCAGACACTGGAACATAGAGATCCTGAAGTTCTTCTCTCACTTCTTGCTTTGACCTCCAGATTTACAGGTAGTCCAAACTCTCCTCCCAATCATGCCAAACCTGTGCGAGAGTATGTGGACACTGCTCGGGGTATCATCTCCAAGAAGGTCTTCGATGGCACCATAGAGCTTTCGACTATTCAAGCACTGTGTCTGCTCGCACTCGTCGACTTCACCGAGGGCAACACGCGCCGAGCCAGCATCAACAGTAGTCAAGGAATGAGCTTGGCACACAACGCTGGCCTAACATCCGAATCCCACGTTTCTCTCTCATTGCAAGAGAAGGAAGAACGGAGGAGATGTTTCTGGAGTTTGTTCATGCTCAAGCGTCTGCATGGCGCCGACTTCATGGTTCTTGACTTCTCAGCCGACGACAATTTCCCTTGGTATCCCGAAACGACGAGTAATCCGCATGCTCAGTCTGCAGAAATATCACGTATCGCCCAATCTGATTCAGACCACACCTTAGACAAAGGAATCATGGCATACGCTATTCAACAAACCGAGGTCTGGTTCAAGATCACGCGGTATGCGTGGCGACGCGGAAAACCCAGCAGCGTACCACCATGGTCTTCAAAGTCGGAGTACTCGACCATCATCGCCCAACTCATGGACCTTGAGACACGAATGCCGTACAAGTACCGTTTTAAGCCAGCGAGCTTCTCTCAGCAACCAATCGAACATCTGAATGCACATCGCGATTACTGGGGCCCGTGGCTATTTGTACAATTCCTGTACCACACAAATCTGTGTCTACTAAACCACCCGCTCTTGATGTCGCTGCGGTTGCGGAATTTCAAATGCGTTATCCCAGAGATCTTCCTCCAGCACACTTCGGATCTCATCTCCTCACACTCCTCCTGGATCATCAACTTCATTGACATGCTCGACGCCAAAGGCTTCAAAGCGACCGACCCGTTCCTCGGCCACTGTGTAGCCATCGTGGCGACCATCTACCTCCAAGAGAGCTTCGTCGACAACTCAGCTCGACGTGAGGAGAAGCAACGTTATTTCCACAAGTGTGTGGGTTTCATCAGTAGGCTTGGCGAACAGTGGCCGCACGTTGGCCGAATAGCAAGTAATTTCATATGTCGATTACTTTTTCTATTATACTAATATATCCCCCCACCAGGCAGACAAACTCCAGCGACTCGGCGAAACCGTCTCATCAACACACGTCGCCAGCGAAGTCCCCACGCGCCAAAACCGTAAGCTCCTCATCGATCTGGGTCAGTTCTTCGACATCCTAGAGTACTCTTCGTCGAGCGAGATGTCCGGCTCGACAAAACACCTCTTCGGTCCGACTCTCCACTCCGCCGTCAGCAGATCCAGACGCGAAATCGCCCAAACAACGATATTGCCCGAGCCCACACGCGTCGAGGGTCAAGAGTTTGGGAGCGGTATGCCGGCGATGCGGACATTTCACGCTGCCGTGAAGGGGAGCGGGAGCGGGTATTTCACGCCCGATAATATGGGCGTGGGCATAGATGGCACGGCGATGCAGTATTCAGACGATGAGCTGGCTGTGCTGGCCGAGAGCTTCTTTCATCAGAGGCCGGAAATCGAGGGCAGTATTAATTGGTGGAATGGGGACGATTTGGTCGACGGATAGTTTGTCGCTTGCCGCTTGCCGCTTGGAGACAGACGATACCTCGGGACTTTGACTGATTATCTGATTGATTGATTGATAGTCACGAACTAGGTCGCCACCCCGATAGTAATTGGAAGTGTGTCCCATGGGGAGACATTTTGATATGGAAAAGAAAGGATACCGGCGATATGCAGTGTGAAGGCAAGGCCAAAATTTCCAGGACATGACCCCTCTTCTTCTATGGATACACATCCGGCACAATAATAGGGGTAGAGGTTAGACTCATTCCGAGGTTCAATCTCATCAGAGATCTAAAGCGGTAGAGCTTGGACCTATCAAGGCTCATTTGATGAAGCGCTTCCCTCTGTCTATAAGAAGGTAGTATTGTATTACGGAGTCGTATCCTTTCCCCCTTTCCTCATCGCTCAACTTCAGAGGTTGTATCCATGTACTATACTATTCATCCCTCCATCATCCGGTCCTCTTTCTCACTACCCTTGCCATCTGTCTGCCATCGCTCATCCCTACATACTCACATCTCCGTCCCACGTGACCTAACCGCAGTCCCGTCTCCCTCCTCTTCGCCACTGCTATCCTCATCATCCGCATCATCATCATCATCATCACCATCATCCGCACTATCCTCAACATCCCACGCACCCCCGTTCCCAGCCCTACGCCCCCACCCAACGGGCTCCCCCCAAACATCCCTAGGCCACTCATCCAACAGTGCCGCGCCAACCCCCTCGTCGCACACAAACCTCCACATGCCCCTCGCAGCAACGAGTTTCCTCGCCTTGCTCTTCCAGCCGTGCACCTCCATCGTCTGGCCCCAGTGCTCGTACGTCCACGCGCCCTTGATCTCAGCCACCGTCGTCGTCGTCGTCGTCCTTCCATGTCCCCGCTCTTCTTCCTCGTAAAGGGGGATAGGCAGCGTGCGACGGAGAATACGCAGCCGCTCGATTTCCTCGGCGTAGTATCGCGTGTGGATCTCGTGGTTCTGGGCACACGTGAGAGAGGGGTGGGGAAGCGGTTTCGCGAGGCCTGTGATCCATTTCGGACAGTCGTTGGGGTGGGCGTCGTGGGCTAGCGTGGTGAGCGCGTGGGCCAGGTGAGCGTGGTGAGCGTGGTGATCGTAGGAGTCTGTTTGGTCGTCCTCTGGGTGGGGGTCGGGTGCAGGCGTTTGGGAGAGGGTGGTGGTGGGAGTGTGCGTGGTGGGCTGAGATCCTCGTAGCTCACGCTTGCGTTGGGGGGTCGAGGTCCGGGTCGATTTCGCGTCTGCTTGGGTAGGGGCTGGCGGTTTGACCTCCTCCTGCGGAGGAAGATTGAGCTTCCCCTTCTTGATCTGGGGTGAGTGTTCGAGGGCGGAAATGTCCGAGATGCTTGTCAGATCAGAGTCGGAGTCAGAGCCAGTGGCCATGGGGTCGAAACAGGCCGTTGCCATGGCAGCTTGGGCTACGGGACTGCCTTGAGATGGATTTGCGTCATTGTTGTGCTTGTTCGTATCAGAGGTAAAGGGGTCGGAAGGACTCGGTGGACTGATGGCTTGAGCGCCATGTATGTCTTGAGGGGAGACTGGAGCAATCTTGTCTCCGGGAGAGGTGTCGCTACGATCAGAATACATCTCCAGATTCACTAGGTTGGCGGCTTGAGCAGTATAAGTTTCCTGGGGGGGGAGGGAGGCTTCCCTGTCCGCACCTTCGCCCTTGTGCAAGCTTTTAGCAGTGCCTGTCACTTTTTCGAGCCCTTCATCTTGGACTTCTGTCGCGGGCGACGAAGACTCGGGTTTCTGGTACATTGGGAGAGTTGAGAGAGTCATGTCTCCGCCAGCGCCCTGGTATGCGTTGTCATGCATAGCGACATCCATTTCCTCCTTCTCCCTCTTTTCGTCTTGGTCTTCGTCCTTGTCCTTTTCCTGATTTCGCGACCCCGTGTTTGGTGCACCAAGATCCGCATCAGGTTCCCCCAGTGACCCGGTAATCCTTCTACGCTTCAATGGCCTCCTCGCCTCCCCGGTCATTCTCTTAGCTGCGTACTGGTTGAATGACTCACAGACACCTTCTACGTCGTCGGCTGAAACGGGTGATGCATTCGTCACGTCTTACTGCGTGGGATGAAGTTGCAAACGGGGTTTCTTTCAAATAGAAACAGGCAAAGACTGTCGGAAAGAGTGTGATCAGGTGAGTGTGCGATTGCTGTGTGAAACTTTAGGTTTCCGTAGAGAGTGATTAGAAGACAGTGGTGTGTATGAGCTATGAGCGAAGAGTTAAAGGAGTTGACTAGTCTTATGTAAATCGGCGGCGGGTGAGTGGGTGAGTGGGTGAGTGGGTAGAAGGGGCTGTGCGTTGATCACATACATGTACACGGAAAGTGAAAAGAGATTCGAAGCTTGCAAGGTAGAAAACAACGGTTGCGGACAACAGCAAATACATTTCTCTTCTTGCAGGACAAATCCGGCACGCTGATCCACATTGATTGCGGAAACTGGAATGCGCCTTGCATAACTCGTATAGATATTTGCTGTTTTTTTTTTGGTTACGGGTTGTAGGCGGAAATCATCAAAGTCTCCTCTCTCATGCGATTTCCAAGACGCAGCTGCATGTGAGTGCAGCTTTGACATGGAGGATAACATGGGGCAATGAATCTACTTGCTCTTCTCTCTCATGCTGGGTGGAAGCTAAGATCAGCCCTATATATACCACCTCTCTCGGTACTCCGAGCGGCTATGAGTCTTTAAGACTCATGGGTTGCGCCTAACATTGGACTGCACCTGTCTCGGAAACCTTCCACACGAGTGTAAATGCGCTGTTTTGTTCGCCGATGTTGGATTTCGATGGCGACGTTGATTATGCAGAATAACTGAAGACGATGCACAGTTCCATTCATGTGTAATACAATGTTGGAAATGCAGGAAGATCTATTAGAGCCCACCACAAGTCCGTGCGAACGGTCTCAGAATACAAGAAGGAGGATTGGCGGAGCAATAATGCGCGGGCGTTGATGGACGAAGGAGATGTGGAATATCAAGAGCAAACAAGGACCTGTACCATAAGCGTAAGCTAGCTTCAATGCAGCACACGCTAAGCAAAGATTCCCATGTACAAATGGCTTGCAGCTCCTGACAACATATTCTGCCAATTACCATTCGTGAATACGGCTAAATACATCAAAACAGAGCTCACTCAGCTGCACGAATCTAACGATTGCACCTGTTAACATCATTACTTTCAATCCTGACGACGAAAAAAGCTGTAGCGATGTGACACATAACCCGGCAATGTTTCAGTCGATACACAACATCAAATGGGAATATTATACACCCAGGATATAGTACATAGATAGCATAGAAAGACAACGGAACGCTCGACAACAGTTCTCCAACCTCCTGTGTTTTCGCTCCACGTGCGCCATCGGCGAAAAGCACAAAACTCCGCGCTCATTCGTAATCGTAATATCGGTATCGTGTAAATGTTGTTGGATAGTGGTATGGCTCAAAATCGGCCAGATCTCGCTCGATGATCCACAGTCCCAAATCGCAACGGCGTGGATAGAGGTATCGACCCACGTCCTCCCTTGGACTAGGATCGCTGGGGCATTTAGATATGATCGTGGCCTATACCCAAAATTAGTATCAAACATTCAAAAGAAGCAAAGTCTGAGAACATCACTTACGACCAAGCGCCTTCCCCCTCTTCCCGATGGCCTTCGCCTGACCCTGCTTAATCTTGGCCAACCTCGCCTCCTCGGCAGCCTCCCTCTCCAGTCTCTTGACCTGTTCCCTCGCAGCCTTGACCGCGCCCTTGGCAGCAAACAGTGCGCGATCGGCTTCGCGCTCTGCAGCCTCGGCCTGCATTAAGCTGTTGCGTGCCGACACGATGGATGCATCTTCTGTGTTGCGGTGCAGAATAGATGTAGAGTGTCGCTTTGGAGAGGTAGATGCAGTGGTCGTGGTGTGGCGGTGGTTTGTTGTTGTATTGAGGGGTGAGGAGGAGCGGCGTCGAGAGAACATGGAGGGTTTTCGCTGGGGGGTAGGCTCGACGGCGGGCTCGGTTTTGCGGCCGAAGAGAGGCATTTTGAAGTCTCTTGTTGATGGTTGTTGATGTGATTGAAGAAAGGGGATTTCTTGGAGTAGAGAGGCTTGAGTACAGACGATGAGATGAGTACAGACGATGAGATGAGTGCAGACGATGAGAAGATTTGAGTTTTGGAAGTGATGAGCAGAAGTGGAGAAGATAAGTTATTGTTTATATACAGTCGTGATTGCGCCCTGCACGATGGTGGTGGTAGGTGCCAGCATCCTGATTTCCTGACCGGGCGTGTCGTGAAATGACGTAGCGATCAGCGCTGTGACCTCACACACGGCACACGGTGCGGTCAGTGTCTTACAGTAATAATATGTATATACAGTACGTCAATGATCACGATTAAGTTCGCGGACGGTCTTTATTGTATGTTGGTCAAGGGTAGAGGGAGCTTGCCCTTCGACGGTGCTTGTTGTAGCGTTTAGGATATCAGAAGCTCGCTAGATGAGCTTGTTCCGACGACAAGCGTATAAAAGGCAAGGCAAGGGGCCGTCGTAGCCGTGGAGAACTAGGGCGAAAGATATAGACTAGGTTCGGAAGTTCTCTTTGCGTATAGCTTACGAACTTCAGCAGTGGCAAACGCTCAAAGGCAGAATCAAGGCCTTGGACATTCTTGTTGTGGTATGATACGTTCGACTCTATATTTCACCGTCCCCAGGCCCCGCGTTCCAAAGACAACGCCATACAGAGCTACCCAATGCAAGTACTCGCGTGCCCAAATCTGTAGGTATGCAAGAGTGATAAATAAACAGCGCCAAGCTATGCAAAAACATCTCTTCATGCATAAAATATTTTGTTCCCAAAACCTATCGTTAACTGCACTGAGCCTGCGACTCCTCGCCACTCGCAATCTTCGCTGCCGTCCGCACGACTGATATGGCCATCACTGCGCACCCAAACATTACAACGGCCATGGCAAGATACGTCTTACCGCTGCGCTTGGTAAGCTTGATATAGCAAAGGGGCGGAAGAATATAGGCAAGCGCGCAGGCAGACGTCGCGCCGAAGAGCTCGAAAACGATGCCTAGATCGCAAGTCAGGAGACTCAACGTCATGGCGGACACAACAAGTGTGGACGTGAAAATGATGTGGCGGTTGGGGTGATAGGGTTCATCTGGAAACCAGTAGTTGTTCATCACCTCTCTGCAGACGAAGGCTTCGAGGGGTAACGTGGTTAGCATGTTCAAGCCGAAACAAAGTCGGGCAATGTTGACCATGATGTTGTCGTTAGGGAAGTTGTTCAGCACGTTGCCGAGCGTTTTGTCGCCGAATGTGAGATAGCCAGACAAAGCCATGACCAGGCATGCGACGAGAGAGATACTGGTACTATAATGGGTGACACGGGAGAAGCGATCGATGGTAGGCTTTCGGAGGGAGCCGTAGATGAGCAGCGAGTTGTGGTGACAAACGAACGCGAACGATATCACGCCTATTGCTTCGAATATACCAGAACGAATGAGGATGCTGCCGCGAAGCTGACCTCGCGATTCAGGTGGCACACGGAAAGACTGGGTTATGATGGTAACGATGATTATCACCATGCTAACAAGCGCCAGACCACTTGCTTTTGCGAGCTATGGGCTGTTAGCGTGGAAATTGCAATGGGACGAGGATTGGATGGACCTTTGCGATGTCTCGGTATAGAGAGAGTGGGTATGAAATGCCAAGGATCAGCAGTATTATAACGGCTCTCCGGTTTGTGAGCAGCCAGAGGAACGACATGTCAGACAGCGAGGGAAAGAGAGCGTTGAGGACACGTGGAATCGTGTCTCCCACAATAACACAAAAGGCGACCATACCACCGAAAGCACTGCAGTCACCGATCAGCATCCCATCTCAAACGTGTGTCAGGACATGCTCTCACAATAACCATTGCGCCAGCGAGATAGCAATCAGCCCCGGTCTTCCAAAGCAGTGTTCTACAGTTGCTTGGAAGGAGTTTGCCCCGCTGAGCTTCGAGTTTATGACAATGAGGCGGATCGTCCAGTCTACAGTGATTGTGAGGCCGATCAGTAGGACAGTACCAGTTATGAGCCCTGCATTGCGGAAGGCGTAGGGCTGTCCAATGATGCCAGCGCCACTGTCGCCCAGTATTAGTCCAGTTATCCAGAGGTGCCACAATCATTATACGCACATGATGCTATTCGCCATGTTCATAAAGGCACTCCGCATGCCGCTCCTAGGCCGCGCACTCTCCAGATGCTCCTCTGGGTTGAATTCCTCGGCAACTGTCACGCTCGGCGCCTCGATGCCTGTCAGGAGCGGCAGCCGTTGTACGCGCTCTCGTCCCTCGCCATGTCCATCCGCAGACACGTAGTCATCGCCCTCTAGCTCGATCCATTCGGCGTCCGTCGAGCCCCCATTTATCACGCGCGCTGGCTCCTCGTCGAAGTGCACGCGGTTGGGTGTCCGCGGTGTGCCATCTCCCCTAGGTCTGGCAAAAGAAGACACGCGCTTTGAATTGCCATTCGGACGGCCTCCTGCAGGAGCTGGAGATGTTGATGTAGCTCGCGAAGACGATGGTGACGGGGAGAGATAGCGCGGCGGACTGGGCTTCTGAGGAACGGGCTCGGGGTCAGAGTCGCTGTCGTCGGAGGGATGCTCGTGCAGGAGCTTCTGCGACTCGCTCATCATAACATTGTCGGGTTCAAAGGACGCGTGAGGGGGGTGATTAGCTGTGAATGGAGAACAGCTTGAGCGTCGAGTGCTTGGTGTCAGTATTCCAGTTGGAAATTTGGGGGATCCCTGTACCGCGCTACTACATATAGAGGATGGCGTGCCAAGTGGATCGGCCCGGGGAAAAAGCTATGTGGGGGTTCCAAGACCAACGTCCGCCCTCAAATGCGCTCCCACTCCATCGTACCAGAAGGTGGCCAACGTTTATCCTACTGTACATAAAGCTTGCATGCCTAGACAATGTCCCATATTCTACATGATCTGGGTTCTGGGGTATCGCCCGTCCGTTATCAATATATTGCCCACTGTGCTAAAATTAGACACTGCAATTAGAGACGCAAGACCTTTTCATGGTGAATTGCGGCTGGCAAATCTCATTCCGACACTCCCACACGAATTACAATGAGCTTGCCTTAGCATACGATATATCACTACCCGCTCTTGGAAGATCCTGTATATGGATCGATTCACTGACAGCGCGATCGCCAACAAATAGGGCGCCTGATCATATAGGAAGCGTTATATCATTATTCGCCTCAGGCTGGAGGTAAGGGGGTGACAAACCTCCGTTACAGAAACAAGTAGTTCGTTGCTATACGTGCTCTTATATCGAAATCTCACGTTTCATTATCTTTCAGGCTTGCAAGATCGTATTCCATTTTGTATTGAAGTATTCCCAAGTTTGTCACATCTTCGTGGTTGTCGTTTTTCATTCCCTTCACGCCTAGACACGATTAGAAAGTTCAAGACATCTTCATAGCGAACACCAACGCTTTTAACATTTTCTCTCCTCGTCACCTTGAGCGTAACGCTGCCACATCGCATTACCGTCATAGAGGATCGATCCTACGTCTACAAACAGTGCAGAGTGAGCTGAACGTATGGAATGTAATTTTGCCTCGTTCCCATCTATCGTGAACGTGGAGAATGCGTGTACGTTAACGCGGCCTAATATGGAAACATCTGCACGAGAACCTCTTATCAGGATATGCTTCAAAGTAGCTGTCTAATCAAGAATCTTATCACTTCCGCTTCAAGAAAATGTTCTTCGGGTGAATGATACTGCACGTGATGCGCCAGATGGCTGGATTACGTCATTAGCGCCCCTGTTAATTTGAACTTCCAAAATCTCTTGAGCTTTTACCACTCAAACACTCAACCCCCATCTCGAGCTTCCTTGCCTCTTCATAACATCAATCAGGCGGAGTTCGTCCTCGCATTCCGTACTCAATATTTCATATCACATCCAGGTCCCTGTCGGAAAGCGCAGCCGAGTTCTCGGAATCGGTGTGGATCAGAGACTGACATTTGGAACAGCGCGTTTTCGACCAAGTGGAGATGGTGCATTCATACGACCAAACTTTCTTCGCGATCCTCGACATTCCAGTCGAGCACGCGGCCTTTCGTTGGTCCCAGAATCTTAGACCATGTGTGGAGTGAGAAATGAGCTGGTGTAGCAAGTTCATACGATCGAGTGTAAAGATTGATCAATTAGTAAGCATCTAATCTATGTAATAAAGGAGATTGTATAGTGCTTAAACAGAGCAGGAAAACGTCTATCTAGTAATCATTAGGATCATGTAATTATCCAAAGAGATGATTGCCGCAATTACGTGATCACCAATGATCGTGTAATCAGCCAAAGAGATGATTGCAACGATCATGTACTCGCCCAACGGGGGGCTAAGGTGTTCCAACACCTTGGCGCGTTGAGCGAGTCTTCGAAGATTGGGGTGATCGTGTCGATCAGGTAAGCACCCTACGCGACACCATGGATCGGCGATGTATAGCGTTGTAATTGTGTCATCTTTGACCCAAATTGTACGTCTCATTCGCAGTACGGATGTCAATAGTAGGCAGTGGATCCCCTTCGTGGTTCATTTGTACATTTGACCTTCCAGCGGAATTTCCACAGGTAAATGTGAAAACGAGCAATGACCGATGCCATTCTCGTCATAGCCAGTGACGCCCCATTGGACCTTCAGCCCACTCGTGCCCTTCTCGATATGCTCGGCTGGAATGTGGCATGCCGCAGCGATTGCGGCGCTGCAATTTGCAACCACAGGCATGGTCCGTTTGAATGTAAATGAACCGAACCCGACCAACCCAACAGTCATCAAAAATCCAACTATGAGCGTGAAGATGATTGCCAGAGGTGAGTACCCACAACTAAACTCATAATTAGACTCCGACTCGTAATCAAACTCCGGCTCGTAGCTTTCCCACGCATCTGTCGACAGTCGGTACGCTCGGTTGTCGATGTTTACAAGAAATATGGCCTGCGATACCAGCCAGTGCAAAACACTAGAGAGAGCCACAAGCGGGATTCCGAACCGGTATGGCAGCGACAGAAAGTAGGTGCTGCGTTGATTGCCTACTGCATCTCCAGAAACACGCAGTCCCTTGCGATTCTGGGCAAATGACTCCCATTCCAGCGTTCCGCTCATGGCTGTAAACAGTCCATTATACATGAAATAAATGCAAGACAAGATCGGCTGGGGCGAATTCGCGATCAGGACATTGGAAAGAAGGCCGGCTGTTCCGCGAGTAGCTGTAGGCAAGCTGTAATCTATTGTCGTTACTGCTGAAGCTTTGCCGACACCGATTTTCCAAATGAAGTCCCAACCTCCTTGGAAATCCCTTCGTATAATATGAACCCCGCGACCAAGAAGGCCACCAATGGTAGCGAGCACAAGCACGTATCTGAGACCGGCGCGTAAGTAAGTTTGGATTCTTGTTGTAAAGCAGCGGGCACATGATGAACTCACATGACTACGCAAAACGCCCATCTCGTTGTGCTTGCGGAGGCAAACAATCTTTCTCGTTTTGGTTCGAACGGCCTGCTTCCTTTGATCCAGAACGCTTGTTGCTTCTTGAGTTCGGCCCTCGATGCAAGACACATGTCCCGGGTCTCGTAATCTGGCTCTTCGATATACGAGGCGATCGCATCTCCAACAGTCATGAAGGGTGTTTCCTTAGTCTGCGTCGCAAGGATAAACATCACGAAAGCTTTGACGAGGTTGAGAACAATGACGACAATTGCCAGGTGCAAGCTCGATTGAACCTTACATCGCTCCGGCGCTCTCTCGCTCAGGCAATAGGAGACCGGGAATTTCATAGGACTCCACGACGTTGGGTCCGAGCGCAATTCGTTGATCGTGGGATCCATATCGCAAGGCGGCGAATTTGGCCCAGAACAGCTACAAACCCACTTACCATGACCACCACACCCAGAATAAAAACTAATAAGCTGGTCAAGACCTGACGAGTTAGAGCTTTCGGATACAAGCAGCACATTTCCTCTTGTCTGATATTGTCTTGCGTACGCGTTGATACATTCCAGGTTATCGAGTCGCTCTAGCTCGCCCCGTGAATGCAGTTTCCGTAGTCTGTATGCGGTGGTGTCCAATCCCTGAATACAACTCACACCCGATATATCGTAAGTGTTCGTCATCAACTTGACGCGATACTCTTCCATCATCGTGCTGCTGACTTCGCATCCATCAAAAGTAGTGAAATTATCGGATGGCCCAGACGCCACAAACGCCGGATTCACGGAGACTGGCCATGTCCAGTTGGACACGATAGAGGAAAATACGACGGAATTGTAGCTGTTGATCAACATCAGCAAACGTCATCTTCTTGATTTAATCAAGGGTGCCACCTACAACAAGTGCAAGGGCAAAGACGAGACAGCGAGAATCCACCACATGGCCACGCGTTTTCTCGATATTCCTCTGAGATTGCGCGTACTGAGAATACCAATGTCCAGCCATTGTTCCTTCGCATGCGCCTTATCCACCTCTTTCCGAGTTGGCGCAGACAGACATTGCATGCAGTAATTGCTGGAACTGAGTAGGACGGATCCTAAAATATTGATTCCGACGTGAAGAGTTGTGTTTAATCTTCCAGCCCGTCCGCAATCTCCCTCGAATAATACTTGTTGTCCATTGTTCGACCCATACCGCAACGCTGCCCAAATGGTCACTATCAGGTTGATGAGAAAGACGGCGAATGTGCAGGCTGCGCATGTAAAGACACCGAACCGCCAATCGTTTCTTTTCGCGTAAAGGTGCTGTAGGAAAGTGAGTGGAGCGCGTTTGTTTGCTTGTTTGTTTGTTTTGGTCTCGATCAAGCTGCTCGACTCCGAACCTGTGCGAACGGACACGTGAAACGCCGTCTTATTCTCCTTTGATTCTCCCGTCTCGCGTAAGGCGATAACCACCCCTCGGAGTCTATGGAAGAGCCAGCCAGACATTGTAAAGAGATGGAGGGAGAGAAGTAAGGTGGAGAGATAGAGTTGGAGGGCTTCTGTGTCTTTTTGAATTCAATTCTTACCGATCGTCCTCAAAGTTGGAGAGCTTCGGAGGTTGCAATTGGCTATGATTGACTAGGATAAGAATCCTTCTTGAAGATAACTTGTCGATGTCTGGCTCTTGGGGAAAAGGTGGCACGTCGCAGCATGCATGTCAGATTGAAAAACAGGATAATTCGTCGTACAAATATTGCGATTGAGGCTATGCTTTTCTTTTGTTTTCACTGCAGTAACCGGTCGCCGGCATGATTAGCGCGCGATTTCGTGGTCCCATATAGTCGCCTTCGTTAACGCTTTAACGGCCAACAGAGCAAAATAGAACGCCCCAGAGCAGGCTAACGCCTTAATGGGTCATAGGAGCAAGCTGTACTTTAATATATTAATTAGTGCAACAAAATAAGTACTCACTGCAGCCTCTGCGCGCGTAGCAGTAAATGCGCGGGTTAAGCAGGATGTAAGGGGTCTCAAGTTCAATCACACTCAGCCACCACAACGAAAAAGGCGCAAACATCTGATAATCTATCAGATGTTTCGGATTGAACAATATATGTAGAGTGCTCAGGGGTAAAGTAAGCCTTACAGCCTTGCTGCGCGCGCATACAAATTAAATCCTTAAGCCACTGCAGGCAGCCCTGTAGGCAACTGCGCAACGCCTAGGGAGGCTTAAAAACCTAATTAAGATATCTTTAAGAACCTATTAATAGCGGACTTTGTATAGTGCGCCGGGTTAACTTCCTAATTAGGCTTATTAGGGTGCGCGTTAACAACTCCCCAAATTAGGGAGGTTTGGACGCATTTGCGCCTAACCTTCACGGGTTAGGGCCCGAATCCATTGTGAAGATTCCATCAACATCAACTCATCTTTTTCCCCATTAGAGAAATGGACATTGGGATATCTCCGATGGCAATTACAAACATATCGGTTTTCATCCCTTCGGCAGAACCACCTTCTCGGTAACGCAAACCCAGCATATGTAGAATCCTCGCCCATAATACCGTTCGTGATATTTTCGAAGGATCATGATGACTAGGATAAACTGGGGAAAGGTCTGACCATGGCCGCGGGGCGAATGAAAGAGGTATATGGGATTCTCAATACTAATAACACGAAAACCACTACCGGTACATTGTGGTAACACGTGACATGTAACCGTTAGTGAGCAATATCGGTGATAGTGTAGAGCACCACCATCTATATTACTACACTGTCTGAGGCGGCTGTCGGAGCTCGTTTTCTTCGACCCTACCCCGTCGACAAGTCATACCTCTCGGATTTGCTACAACGTTAACCTATGATGTCTCGCGCAGTGAAACCAAAGAAACCCGCGTCGTCAGCTCATCTACCATTCATCGCAAAATGCAGTCGCTTTCAATGAGCACGCAGTCGCAATGTTCAAGAGCATCGCCCCCAGTGTCCTTGGCTTTGGCAGATTACTATTCTATTAGCATCACATATTCCATTGATCGCCTCAAGGCCCTTCGTCGGAGCGAAAGATCGATCCATACAAGTCATTAAGCCTCAAGCGATTGAAGCAGGTGTGGAGTTAGGCACTCAACTTTATGTCCGCCGTTACTGCGAATTTATCATATACAGATCGAATGATTTATGGGGAACATGCGTCCAACGGCTCATTCAGGACCGAAAGAAACTGCCGCCCTCGGTACATGTAAATGAACGACAAAGCTATCTATTCGAGTGGAGCAAAGGATTCGGATTTGGCTCCACTGCAATGTGGCATGGCATCGCCTCCAGACACTGCTACAAACTAACGTGTATACAACCCCGGATTTTCAATTAACGGACACGAGGGTCTGGAAGCCCAGCCTCGTATAAATAGATGCGGACCCACGTGTGAGGTGGGGGAGTTAATATACCGATACAGCGAGATGCGGTGGCGAGCCCTTGATATCCCATCAAACTCCAAGGTAGTGTAGCAGTCTTTGCCTCGGACCCCAGAATGCGAACAATCAAGTAGGAATTGGGGAATACATGATTCACATACTGCACAGTGCAGGGAACCGTGCATCGCCACGCAGCAAACCCGTTCAAGCTATCTGAGGAAGGCTATAAGATCGTCGACGCGGAGCCATAACTAGAGATATTATCAGCAACTCCTAGACTCCCTTCTCCGCACAGTCGGGATCGTGTTCCACATCTACAACCATGATCTTCGACACAGCAATCCTCCTGACAGCCGCCGCGCTTCTCCCCAGCCTCGCCCTCGCCTCTCCCTTAGGCTCAAAACACAACATCTACCTCGTGCACTGCGAGCCGAACGAGTGCCCAATCGGTGACTGTGACCCCGGCGAATTCACCACTACAGCCGCCGCCTACTTCCGTAACGGACCCATCACGGAAAGCACGACAAAAGTCTCCACACCCACGGCACTCGGAAGGCTCACTGGCTATCAACCGAAATGGGAGGGAATCAAACGTACAGTACGCGTTGGAACTGCCGGCTCTTTCACGTCGGATATTGGGGCCAAGGCGGCGAGTCTGAAGAAGGGCGATATCGCGGGAGATGGGACGCTGGGTGCGGAACCATTTGCGTGCTTTAGGGATGGGACGGGGAAGTTCCTGATCGCGGATGATGGCGATAGGTATACGTGTACGACGGAGTACTGGTGTCCGAGCGTGGATGCGAGTTCGCCGCCAATGGCGGTGGAGCCGAAGAGGGTTTGAGGAATGATACTGTAGTTTCGTGGATACAGGAATAACAACTGAACCTTTCGATGACCTTTGAGTTGACTGCGACTTGCTTCTTCATCCACGTACCAGTTTGAGGGGCCTGGTGTGAGACTGTTGAAGAAGCCGCGCCTTGGAAGTAGCTTTGGAAAGATCTACAAAGTCTGCTTCGAGTCTTATTGGTCATCTGCTTGCTGCTATAAGTCTCTTGATGAAACATAACGAGATTACCTTCCACGAAAGGTTGTGGAGATAGTCCATAGCTACAATCTCGCAGATGATCTTGGAAAGGTGCACTCGAGGCCGAAGGAATTCCAGTATCGGATAGACTTTTGGACTTGAACGGTATAGACTGGCAAAGAAATGTTCTCATCCAAGCCTTTGCAGACGAACGATCTGTGGGGGACAAGTAAGTTGCTTGATGCTCCCGAGATTGGAACAAATCCTATCGCCTAAGTCCCTGAAGATCGTCCCCTGCATGGATATCCGTGCCAAAGTATCCTTCGTGTGATGTATCCTGTGGCTTTCTTCTACACTCGCCACTCAATCGATTGTGGTTATCTCTGAGTCGAAGTGCTTCTCAAAAATCGTTCTTTGCGGTTGCAGTACATGTGATCGATGCACAATTTTCCATCACTGCTATTCCAGCACTAAAGGGGCCGAAGAAACTTTCTTATCGACTTGCAAACCTTCATCGGGATTTCGAGGGATCAATGCTGCTGTGAGCAATCTGGTCTCGAGATCGCGTGCTCTGAGATATGGGACTGATGCAGTGTCGATGTCTGTGTCAGTGTGCGGCTAGATCGATGTGTAAAAGATACTTTGTGGCCGGCTTTCCTACGTTCTTCGTGCGTATCTAATTATTCAGCGAGTTTTTCCAGATTGTTACTACCTGGTCTTCCGCGGAGGCTGTTGCTTGGGGTATCTCATCGAGCTATCTCGGTGGAGGAGTCTCCGACGACGGAAGAGGTGCTGCTAGCCACATAGTGTGCGCAAAGCACCCAGATAACTTAGCCCTCTTCCATTCTACTTGTACAACCCCTCCACGGTATATGTCCACCCCAATGCCGGTTTCACCTCGTCGTCCAGATCCATCATAATTGTTCACTCGCTCGTGCCGTTCTCACTGTTCACTCCTTTGGGCTGTGGGCCAATCACTCACATTCTGGGCACCAATGTGATTATAATCAACTTTTGTTATCCCGTAGCGCATACAGTATACAGGCATCTGTAGTAGAGTTGTGTCGCCTTCAGCGATGGTACGGCGCATAGGACGTTCAAGCATAGCGAACCTCCAGAGATAGTAGGGTACTCAACTATTGCCGCCGCTTGATTCGTGATGCGTATAGAGTAATAAGGGACCGAGGGATTTGTGGATACTGACGGACAAAGTTAGCGGGTACTGGTAGATTTGCGGGTGTATTCACAACTTTGTTCATCTACTCTCGCGATCTGACCGAAGCAACGGCTCTTTTCAATGACCTAGTGTTGACTTTTGAACAGCTACCGAGACCATTGGAAGGAAAAACACTCAGCTGCCATTGCTCTGATCAACACCGTCGGTAATCTCGCCCAGGTCTATTCGCCTTATCTTTATCTATGTCAAGGAGAACGGCCCACGGTACCCAACGGCTATGATTGCGAATTCCTGCTTCTGTCTTGCGTGTCTTGCTGCTACCTTGCTGCTACGATACTGTCTAAAGCAGGAGAATGCGAAACTCGACGCGCAGGAAATTTCGGCCGTCGTAGCGGAGAAGGAAAGCAAGACCGAGATTGAGGTAGAAGAGATGGGTGGCTCAGTGCCAGTTGTAGGCTCTTACCGCTATGCTCTGTGAAGAAACATATGCCCTCGTACAGGCACACTTGTTGCTAGTCATTGGCTTGTAAAGACAATACGGAAGACTTCTCATATGTACAACCACGCTGAGTCTAAAAAGAAAGTTTCGGCCGACCAGCCTTCACTGAACCGGTGAATACAAGTCACAGATTCATCTACAACGCCCCCTTACAAGGATGTAAGATCTACTGATCACCTCATTCGATGTTGCCCGTAACTCGTATTTTCCTTACAGGTAGGATTCAATGCCGTGTGATGGAAAGGGTCTTGTACGTTGGAATATGCTGCACGTGTATCGTTAGCTTTATAGATCAAGCGTGGGCAGTTCAAGACAAAGTTCTCGACCCGATCCAGAATTGTTTTCGTCCGGTCTCTCTCATTCTGTTCTACTTTCTCGCTCGGAATTTCGTCACTGGATACTTTGTCCCAACACACTTGAGCTTGTATGGAAATGGACCGTGATGTCTAACCTTTCCTGCGCGAGAAGAAAATTTCCCCCAGAAGCAATGATGAGAGTCCGAGCACCAGCCTGAAGAGTGAATTGATTGCCAAGATCCGCCAAGCCAAACTCACACTGCTCGATTCTGCGTAGTGGAAGATAACTGTGCACCTAATAATCCCTGTAGTAGTTAGTAACAACCTTCACAAGCTTAAGAAGCAAAAGCAATCATTATTGGATATGTCCAGGCAACACTGGGTGGGATACTGGATGCAGAGATAACACTCAATAGCGCTATGTCAGCCATGATAGTCAGCCAAGATCGAATTACGAAACGTTTATAGGGCACTACAAATTGAATCGCACGCCTGGAAAAAGGATTCAACGCCTTGATTCAACACATATTACCTAGAAATACGTGCAAGCTATGGAACAAGTGGAAGCCTTTGTAGGGTGGCCAAGAATGGTATGCAGTTACAACCCTTTCATATCTCATGATAAATAACAAAAACGCCCTGCATGACCCGACCTTTTCTACTCATTGACGACTCGCAATTTCCCGTCCGATGTTCTCTCACTGACCATCGGACCGTCCACCATCATCTTAACGAAGCTCCCTAGTCTCCTCCCGCCAGAGCTCCCGTTCTGGCCCTCGATGCGGGATCCAGATACCGGCGGTCCAGTATATGCAGATTTAGCATTATTTCGCTGTAAGGTTGTTGGATACGGAGCTGGTGCGTAGGGCGTCTGGTGTTGGTGATGAATTAATCGACCGGTCTCCACCTCCTGGCGGCCAGCGTCGATGGTGGCTTGGTTCTTCGCGTGCACGGCCGAATTGGGATTTGCGAAACGTCTATCGACCGTGTTATTGATGGTTCCGCGCAGAGCTTCACCGGCCCCCTTAGGTCTTTGTCAGTATAGCTTTGAAAGATTAGAGAGGAAGTAGCTTACGTGAAGTCCAGCAGCGGCAGTCTTCAAATTTGCAAGTGTTGATTGTTTCTGCGGAACACGATGTGGCTGTTGAGGGTTATGTCCAGCTCTGAGTGGCGCTGGATGCGCATTATACGGTTGTTGTATGTATTGGGGTTGTGGTGGAGGCTGATACCCCTGAAGATGGTTGGTGAAGTCCTCCTGCTGCTGCTGTCCAGGGAAATACTCCGCAGGGACTTGACGTGGAACTCCAGGTGGTGGTGTTCGCGCAGGGTATGAAAAGTTCGTTCGAGTGGGACTTGCCGGAGTGACCGGGGAAACTGTGGTATTGGATGTTGGGTTCGTTGTGGTGTTAATTGTTGGATTGGTTATCGGATTGGGACGGTCGATTCCGGGAGATACTGCATCTAGCTCGAACTTGTCCCTTGTGTTGTTCCTGTTTGGCAGGGGGGGTGAAGGGTTGTTATGATTTGATGGTTCGGGATAATGGTGACTTTGCTGAGGAGTCGTGTGTGCGGAACTAGGGGCTGGGGAAGGGGGACTCGGACCCGATGTGCTAATAATATTGGCCTCTGGTGAAGCGGCAACGCCTTGCTGATTGTTGGGCACCTGCACAGTTGTAGAACCACCAGCAGATGTGGTTGTGGTTGTGGTCGTAGTCGTGGTAGTTGTTACAGTGACAATGTTTCCAGTCTTGGTATCCTCGTGTGTCTCTTTGGATATATTCTCCGTGCTCTTCTGATTTACCAAAGAATTGGGTGCATGTGCAGGGGGCACAACAGTGCTCTCTTGGGTATGTGGCACGTTACTGTCCTGTGCGCTTAGAGGGTCTCTGTCATGTGTATGGGGAGTATTTATTCCATGCATAGGTGGGGTGGGTGGAATAATGTTGGTTGCGGGTGTCGATTGATCTTGACTTTGAAGGGCCGTTGGTTCTGGGCGCGGAATATCAGGGCGAGTCTGCTCGCCGCTCACGGGGCGTTTAGGGTTCGAGTTACGTCTATCTGTGCTCGAGAAGCTTGGAATGCCGCTGCTGTTGACATCAGATCGGGAGCCTGCATCGGCACTACCATATGCCGAGTCCCTGGTCGATTCGGAGATATCGTTATCGTTCTTGTCCTTGTCTTTGGAGTGGAAAGGATTGGAAAGGCGCCATTTCGAGCTCCTCTTCTCCTTGTCGGAAGGCATTGTGTAGTTGTAGTAGTCTGTTGGCAGTGGAGGTACAACAGAGATATCCTCAAGTGTATGATTGGCGGATGCTTGCCGACTTGGAGATCCTACTGGTCTTCTTTTGACGAGTCTGTTGCGTCCATGTGCTATATCTCGCATGGTATGCCAAAGAAACAAGTAACACGACAAAAGCAAATATCAATTGCTGAAGATTTATGGAGGGGAAGCGCGACAATAAGCAAGTCTTGAAACACGACGTCATCGCGGAGAAGTGGCATACTGCGGCTGATTCAACCAATGAGAACTGTACCGCCAAATTTGGCCCATGCTAGAAATGCAGCGCTACCTTTGTAGATGACCAAATGTTGGTTCTTGATGGAAATCGGCCCAGGTTGGACATGGTTCAGCGGTACTGTATACAAAGGTAGTTGCCTGTTGACTTGCCCTTTCTATGTGCATGGCTTCGTCCCTGACTAGTATTCGACCTTTTCTGAATCTGAAGCACGCTTTATTACCTTTGAATTTTGTATGCAAAACTCACAAAACTCATCAACAGTTTCAGCAAACATGGTCTCTGAATCTGGAGAAAGCCATACAATCACAGTCTCACAATGCACACGGGATATTCTTGTATGTAGGGGTTCGCTCGGCTGTTTGAGCTAGAGCCTGCAGCCTCAAAACCATATCCCTCCCTCCCCACTGGAAGTCGACAAACTTTAATACCTGCATAGATCAAGGAAGAACTTGGGCTCGTCCATTAGCGCTTACGCCTCTCATCCACTTCAACATTCAGCTGCAATTTCTGATTTCCGCTTTGAGGATCCCATTACACTTGGACATGAAGTCAACACAACGAAACGTCATAGATATCCTGCTTGGCACTGGATTCCCACAGTCACAAAGGTCCTAGAGGAAGCTGATAATATTCAATGGTTCTCTTGATAAGAGCTTGAACGAGATTATGCACAAGGAGGTGGTTGAAGTGCACGAACCATTGGGGGAGTGGACCACATATTCCGCATAGATCAGTACAAAGGTACCTACATCAAATTGCCGTGTTTCAACTCTCAGCATGCCAATCAGACGCATATACATATACGCTTTTCAAATCAACGTCATGCATATATGTTGTGGATGTACAACGCCGAGGTCATACAAAGGTAATTAGACGAACATCTGATAACGGGAAAAGCAACCGATGGTCCGAGCTTCTTGGGGCAAACATCCCGCCTTACTACGCTTCCCCGCAAACAACGACTTCGGACTCACAACTCGACCATGACCGCCGAGTTTACCTGCTCATAACCTGCCATGTCGAGCTTATTCGTGCCAACCGTAAGGCACGCCTCCCGGATCCTTCGGCCCTGCGTGCAATGTCAACACGTTCGACTGAGCGGTGCCAGCCTAGGCCAACGATGGATAAGCAGCACGCCGATGACGAAACGACCCAAGACAGCCATCTTCTTCCCAGGTACCAACCCAATCTCCATTATATTCATACATACCCCCAAACACACACCCACCCACCCACACACACACACACTCTCTCTCTCTCTCTGCCTAAACTAATCTTTGCTAGGGCAGGGTGTCCAAAGAGTCGGGATGGTCTCGCCCTGGCTAGAGGCCTTCCCCCAAACCGCACGCCCCATCCTCGACGAAATCGATTCCGTCCTTCAAGTCCCCCTCACTCGTATTATCGAGTCCGGAACCAACGCTGAGCTTACCCAAACCGAGAACGCACAACCCGCCATCATGTCCACCTCGATCCTGGTCTTACGCATAATGGAGCAAGAATTCGGCTTCAAGACTAGCGACCGCGTTGACATAACCCTCGGGCACTCTTTGGGCGAATTTGCAGCACTTGTAGCAGGTGGCTACCTTAACTTCGCTGACGCACTGAAATTAGTACGAAAACGCGCAGTCGTCATGTCCGAGTGCTCACACGCAGCGGCTGAACAAGAGGGTGGGGAATTTGGCATGATTGCGCTCGTCTGTGAATCCGAGGCACACATGCAGTCACTCATATCAGGGATCCACGAGTTTCTGGATCTGTCGAGTGATGGGAGTAAGAGCGATAGCGCGGAGACGTTGCCGGCTGTGCAACAGGTCATGATTGCCAATATCAACTCGAAGAACCAGATTGTGCTTTCCGGTAGCATTGAGAGGATCAGGACCCTTCTCACAAATCTGAGACAGTTTGGGGGTCATGATCCGAGGCATGTGCGGCTCAAGAGCGACAGCCCGTTTCATAGTAATTTGATGAAGCCGGCCCAGGAACTCATGAAGGATCTACTGTATGAAGAGAGGGAAGATGGTTCGGATATCGTTACGTGGCCGGGCGTGATGCCGTGTATATCGAATGTTTCTGGCAGGCCATTTCGGAACAGAGGGCAGCTGAAAGATCTGCTGGCTAGGAGCTGTGTGGAGACTGTGCAGTGGTGGAGGTCGATCAAGTACCTGCACGAGGAAGAGAAAGTGAGGAGATACGTAGGCATTGGACCTGGGAAGGTTGGAAGAAACCTTGTAGGAAAAGAGGTTGGGATGAAGGGCGCCGTTAAAGGTGGCGGCGTATGGGGTATCACAAGCCCAAAGGAGATGGAAGAAGTCGTTCGGGCCTTGGATGACACCGAGCAGGCCGACGAAGATTGAAGCGGGAGACGACATTTACTCGGAAACGGAGTAACGAAGCGGAAGACGACTGTACGACTCGAATACACTAATCACGAACAAAGGGCTCTATGGATGTGGACCAGCGCAGGACGTCCAATATTCTGTTCAAATGACTTTACGAGTCTAGCGAGGAAGCTGTTCAACCATCACCATCTCAAGCTCATCCTCGCGACGAGCACCACGATCCTACCTCATTTCAACTACGCCGCTTGGACATTGAGCCCAGCATCAACCTGGATCCTCATGCCTGTCATACTTGTGTTCTTGGCCAGCATGACGAAGGCATCGACACAGTCCGCCAGATAGGTTTCATGCTTCAGCACCGCCTTATCCTTGATGAAGGCGAGCTGGTCTTTGGTATATTTGAGTCCCTGGAAAATTGCGTCAAAGACTGGGTTCATGCGGCAGATGGGATTGAGGAGGGGCATACCCATTCTGTCAAAAGCAATCCCGGCAGAACCGTGTTGACTCTGATTTTGGGACCCTGTGTGGTGGCGAGACACTTGATGAGCTGGAATTGCGCAGCTTTAGTCACAGCGTAGGCCATGGAGGAACCGCCTTGGCTCAATGCCTAAGCGTTAGATGATAGTCAGCAAGACGGCACTGAGTGTCCAAGCAGAATATAGGCACAAACGTACCGCTATTGATCCGGTAGTAATCATGACACCGCCGTCGGGATTGGACTCGAATGTCGGCTTGGCGGATTTGAGAAGCGCGTGTGGGGCTTTGACGTTGGCGGCCCAACACTGGATGGTGTTAGGTAGGTTGTACGGTTGGATCAGACATTGGGACGACTCGCCTTGTCCCATTCGGACTCGTCCATGGCATCGAGGTCGCCGAAGGTGGTGAACTTTGTCCAGCCCTGTCGTGTGTCAACTTGTAATTCAAATTTGAGATGTGCCATGTATAACGCGTTGTAAAAGAACGGAAATGCACTTGAAGAGGAGTGAGCGGAGAACACATACCGCATTAGCAATCACAATATCAATCCCACCCAACTCCTTGATCGTCTCCTCGACGACCCTCTTGCACTCGGCCGTAGACGTCATGTCCTAAGCCAATCAGCTATCCACATGCCATAAATGCCATACTTTGTTGCACGCGTGCAAAGGATGGACCCAGGGCAACAACGTACCGCTTTGATAGTCACGGCCTTGACGCCATGTTTCTCGCAATCAGCCTTCACCTTCTCGGCCGGCTCCACGCGGTTGAAGTAGTTGATGGCAATATTGCACCCGTGGGACGCAAAGGTCGTCGAGAGCAGTTCGCCGAGGCCGCTGTTTTTTTCGCGTGAGATGTCAATTTCAGATGGGGCGGGGGGTAATCGTGGAGGGAGGGGGGGGGGGGGGGATGAAGGAGAGATGTACAGGCTATATTTTTTTCGCATGAAAAAAGAAGAATGAAGAAAGATGAAGAAGAAGATGAAGAAGAAGAAGAAGAAGAAGAAGACAGAGGAGGAGGAGGAGGAGGAAGAGTACAAACAAGCAAACAAGCAAACAAAAACAAAAACACATACGCCGAACCGCCCGTAACGAGCACATTCCTACCCTTGAGATGGTACGGCATGATGATTCAATCTCCTTTCTTTCTTTCCTTTCTTTCTTCCTTTCTTTCTTCCTCTCTCGATCAGGATCAGGATCAGGATCAGGATCAGGATAAAGCTAGAAAAGTTCCACAAACGAAGGTTTTTAATTTAATCAATGGTAGTTTAGTCGGGCTAGTAGTAGTAGTAGTAGTAGTAGTAGTCGACGTCGACGACGTCGAAGTCGAAGGTGCAGGTGCAGGTGCAGGTGGAAGCCGAGGTATATGTACAACTTGTTTATCTGTCCATCTATCTGTTGTAATTAATCCCTCATCAGAGCGAGCGAGCGGGCGAGCGGGCGAGCACGTCTAGATGGAACAAATGGGAAGAAGGAGGAAGAAAGAAAGAAAGAATGAATGAAAAAGGCCATCTATGGGATGTGGGATGTGGGATGTTTGTTGGGTCACGACGGATGTATTTATTTATTGTAATGTAATGTAATGTAATGTAATGTGGGGTAAAAAAAGAAAGAAAGAAAGTAGCAGTACATAGTAGCAGTTCCCCCCACCAACTCTTCTATAAATGCATCACGCACCTACGTACATACGTGCGTGCGTCTGGGGTATTTGTACATTGTATGTACTAATTAATTAAATTGGTTGGTTTATTGATTAATAGGCTGAGATTCTATATACATGGGTCGTCGGGTGGGTGGGTGAGTGGGTGGGGGTACCTCGGTACGTGGGATATGAGAGAGAGGGAAAAAGAGAGAGAGAGAGAGAGAGAGAGTATAGTATAGTATGTGAGTGAGTGAGTGAGTGAGTGAGTGAATTTTAAACCCGAGTAGGAAACCGTGGTCTAGATTACTGTATTATTATTAATCATCATCGATTGGAATAAATAGTGGTTAACTGACTAGTAGTAATTAATGTTAATGTACATGTATGTACAGTACAGTACAGTACATAGATTCTGGCGATATCCGAATTTGTCTACGCAACTATTAAACAACAACAACAAGAACAAGTTTTGCGGCTGAGATTTATTCGCCAATAGAATCATCCACCACCAAATGACCAATCCAATCTTGGCAACAACAAAGGCACCCAAGGACCAAAGTCACCAGAATCTCCCTCCCTCCCTCCCTACATATTGTTGTAATCCAATCCCCAGTCGTCATCGTCATCCCCCATTCCCATGCCCATATCCCCCATATCGCCGAGATCCGTGTCTAACAGCGCGCCCAAGTCTGCACTCATGTCGCCGGCCCCTGCACCTCCCACGCCGACTCCCATGCCACTTAAATCTAATGCACCGCCTGCAGCGGCCATGTCGAGATGTTCGTCCAGACTGCGCTGGAGAGCTTGCTTGTCTAGATCCATGCCGCCCCCGGATGCCATGGTAGCGGCGGCTGCGTCGTTCATCGCTTTGTCGAGGTCGGGCATGTTGGACGACTGTACGTCTACCATGCCGCTGACAGAGGGGAGGTCTATCTGTTCGGTTGGCAGACCGGATGAAGCGACGGCGGCAAGTTGCGCTTCGACGCGTCGATGTAGACGCACAATGGTTTCCGCCCCGATTGGGTCCGTGGACACGAGACTTGCGGCGTTGTCGTATTCGGCCTTGAGCATCTCACGGAGATTCATCCCGGTACGTGGAGGCGTAGTTGCAGGAATGAGGCTTCCAATCCAATTGACGGCCAGAGGGCTGTTCTCGATTGTGGGTGCACAGATAATAGAGACGCCGATGTCGAGAGCTGGGGCACCATTACCCGCCTCGGTCTGCGCTTTCACTTCGTCGATAATGGCGCGCAGGGTGCGCAATGCGCCAAGCATCTTGATCGATGCGTAGACCTGGCGATGTGTGTAGCCAGGTGGATTGAGTTGCAAGGACCCTGCAGATGACCATTGTGAGAGTTGTTGCACGGTATGGCGCAGTGAGGTATTTAGAGTGGTATGAGGTGCATTGGTCCACTGCTCGAGCTCGTTCATAGACGTGTATATGGAGCGCTCGTAACTGAGGTTGCCCTTGATGGCGTCTCGGAGCGGCTCGATGTCTGTGCGGCTCGGGTGGCGCCGTTTGAGCGTACCGAAACATTTCTCGAGGCGGCTTGAAACGATGGACATGATGGTCGAGTGCATGGCTTGTGCGTCGCCGGACGTCGGCGCTGATCGGATCAACTTGTGAAATATCTGCATTAGGACGTCCAGATCTTGGTGTGTCTGTTTGAGTGCATGGCAAGACATCCAGGTCAAGCCTCCTACCAGAGATGGTAACAGGAACGTCTCGTGGAGATCTAGGGAATAATAGTAAGAGGCTGCATGAATGAATTTGGACACGTGTGTTACTCACATTCCAAGCCTCCTTTCACAGAGTCCAAAGATAAGACGTCTGCGGAACACGCCATCACGGTCTGACTGAAAAGGGTTGGCACGATTAGATAGAAGTCACGGGGTTGGCACGAAGCGAAAACTTCATTGCTAAGCCCTTCTTTGTCCGAGTCAAAGAAGCCTCGAAGCCAACTGCCGAGCTGTCTCCCTTGCTCTTCGGTCAACTCATCTGGAGGTATGCTGTGGTGGCCGCGCTCTAGCAGCTGTGCAACGAAAGAGTCGTGTGTGATGCCAAGGTCGTGGTAACTCAAGTCGAATCGATGAACAAAGGCCATAATCAAGACCAAAATCGCTCCAAATTCGTCGTACACTGGTTGATACTCGCCTAGATTGATAAGCAATTTTCTTTTTCAGTTGTTTCGGTGCTCCTTACCTTGGTCCCCGTCGTATCGCCATTCGTCCAGAAATTGGCATAGCGGGCGAAGAATGCTAGCTGGCGAGGTGAACTGAAGCATCACGTCCAATGCCTGCGGTTTCTTAGAAAGCAGATTACATATCGTTTTAAGATACATTGTCATCTGAGTATCGCATAAGTGTGATATGAACTGCAACCACTGTCAGAATAGGCGCCCCCTCAGGACTTGTAGCATCAACTTTACCTCTGTGACTGCTCCCACAACTGCCCCAACGTTGCCATCCAGATTATCCAGCTCCTCGATCAACATGTTCACTTTGTCGAAATTGTCTTTGCATTGATTGAGCAAGTACTTCTTATTGTACCTTGTCTCGGGAGGTCCCACCATCGGTGCTTCTCCCAGCAGGCGTTCAATTGCATTAGCTGGCAATAGTCCATGGAGAAGGCAAGCATTGAGGAAATCTTGGCGAACATCCGAGAGGGAGTTGTTACCTCCCATGATGTCGTCAAATCCCTGGGAGAAGGCTGGGAAGGCGTTGGGGTCTATATGGCTGAGAGCCTGGGTAATGCACAACTCGGAAGTGATTGGGTAGATTGAGGGGGTCAATTGCGTCAGCAAAAGAGGAATCTGATTTACGAGAAAAGATTTGAGCAAGAACATGGTCTGTGTTGATTCACTCCGATACATGGCATTCGCTAAGACATCAAAGGCGGCCGTTATCAATTGCGTAGCCATGTTCTGGGCATCGATCTAACAAGGTCAATGACATACATGTGTTGTGTGGTCACTGAATACGCAACTTACTTTATATCGAGAATGCAGGTAGTTGAGGATTGTGTAGTCGTCGGTAAGTGGCCGTGCAATAAGCTGGTCAAGTCAGACCGGCCGTTTTCTCATGTCGCACTGTGAGGGCTTACCAAGGCATTGAGAAAAATGTAAAGCCCCGCTCTGGTATTGATTGAGGGCAAATCTAGGACTTGTCCTAATTGAAGAGTGGCCACTTCGAGGCCAGCGTTCTCGTTCGCATTTCCATTAGTATGGCCAAGGGGCTTGTCGTGGAAGTCGTGATCTTTCTGAGATATCTCTAATCGCTGTGCTATCTGGATTGAAGTTTGAGATATGAATGGGACGAAGGAAGATAACGATTGGACGAAAGTCTTCCGAACATCTAGCATGCGTGTGAGCACGTGATCCAACAGCTCGGAGAGTTGCCATACGCTGCATGAAGCTTTTAATGGCGGGAGAGAGAGAGAGAGAGAGATGCCAACTCGGGATAGAGGGAATGCGCCTACCTTTGAATTCTTCCTTGGTCAGCAATTCAAGGATTTTTGTGTTCTCAGTCAGACCAACGAGGAGCATGCCGAGAGCCTCGCGGACATTGAGAGATTGCTGCTGCGGGTGTTGCTGGATTCCGGCCATGGCTTGGATCATGCTGTCACTGGTATGCGATGTGACCATTGCCGACATCCAGGCCGCCACGACAATCAAGGTTCGCACAGCTTCCGTGTTGGTGACAGGTCGCTCCGCAGATGAGAAAGCCTTGTGCATGCGGTGAAAGATGGACTCTTCCAACTCGGGCGGATTGCACCATCGTGACAAGTCTTCTTTTGCTGCAACGCCCTCATCGGCTGCCCTTGCAGGACGGTCTCTCGAATATTGAAACGCTGCGGACAGCACATCCGATGCGTCGACCTTTCTCAGTGCGAGCAGACGCTCAACGTAGACGATGACGCGCGGATCAAGACTGCTTGCGGCAGGTGAGCGCGGCTTCAGCAGCAGCGCTGCGAGCTTGCGCCCTGGCAAAGGTGACTGTCCATGGAGTTGAGTGGCTGCGGCGTCGAATAAATCAGCACGAATCCGGTTCTCAAGGCATCGGTCCAGGAAGAGGGACCACTCCTTGATCAGGGAATCCATGATCCATGGGAGGAATACGGCTCGAGGCGCCGGACGGGTATCGGATGATGGTTATGGATATTGAGGCGAGGTTGGTGATTGTGAAAGGCGCAGTGCTCACGAGGTGTGAATGTTTCGCTGCCGATCCTGACTTGGCGCGTGCTGCAAGTGACAGACGCTCGGACTTCGGCGGTGACAAGGACAATCGCAGTCTAAGTCGGGGGGAACCCGAGACGTAAAAATTCACATACATACCTACATCAACTCTCCATGTTTTCTTTTGTCTTCACCGCGATCCTTCCAACCATTTCCTCCCTTTCATTGGCCGTCTGCCGCGCTCATGTCCGAGCAGATAGCACCGTCGTGCAGGCAGGACAGATAGCCGCCTCGAATGGGACCCTCGCGCCCTTCACCAACTCGACCTCAGCATTGACGTAGGCCATTATGTCCTGGTACATAACCCCCATGTCAGGTTAACGGTACTGGGTAGCAGTCCATCATCTCCTACCTACTCAATTAGATTACCCAGATTACTGCATGCATCCGGCTGTGGCTGGTGGGTCGCGCAAACAAACTTGGCAGATGCTTTCTCATTCTCGTAACAATAACCTATTACAGATCTTCGCCGAGTCTGGTCTATGTTCCACTGCAGCGTAGACGTCCTTTTAAGACTATGCGGGCCATATACAGTCCAACCGTGCAGTCAATGTCCAACGCCGACGAAGCGCGCGATTAAAGTCCCAAGCAAACAACTGACGGATCGACGCCATACTCCATGCCCAAAATCACGACTCACGATGGCTTTCCTGTTGGCCCTGGTGGCCCTGGTGGCCCTGGTGGCTCTGGTGGCTCTGGTGGCTCTGGTGGCTCTGGTGAGCCTGTACCTGATCAACCGCATCTGGTGCTCGCGGGCCCACCATCCAATCCTCCATAGCCAGCCACTGGCTCCATGTCTTTTCGGCACCCTCGATCTCTGCCAGCTGGACATCCTGAAGCGGCTTCAGGAACGGAACCGATTCGTGTGGAGACATGTCGTATTGGTATTTGACTTTGGCCCACCCAACACTCTTGGCTGCGAAGAGGTAGTTGCGGCGCTCGCATTCGTGCACAGGACCGACGCCTTTCCTCCAGTCGTCGCCGAAAAAGCCGTGCATGACACCCTCTCGATCCATTCCCGTAATGACCAGGCGACGAATGTAAGGCACAAGAGAGACCCAGGACGGAACCGGCTGGCCTCGAGAGTTGGTGAGGGGGCCAGTTCTAGGCCAGGGCATGTTGTAGGCTCCGGGACCAGACTGGTGAGGGAGGGGCGCGGTCGAGTTTACGAGGGGGTTCTGAGGCCATTGGAAGGGTAGACATATGTTGATGAGGGCAGCGACAGCCTGGACGCCATTGTCGTGTTGGGCGTGATCGAGAAAATAGCGTTGGCAGCTCTGGTAGGAGGGATGCCACTCGAAGATGTCAAACTGTGGTGTGCCGGAAGAATTCTGGGCGATGCCCGACTCTCCAGAAGACGAACTGGCCGAACCGGTGAAGGGAGGACCTCTTGCGTGGAAGGTGGGGTAGCCGTGGGGAAAGGCGGATGTGAATGGGTTTGACATGTTTGAAGAGTGCTACAGCTACTGCAGAAAGGAGTGAACTGCAGGAGCGAGCAATATTAGGGCCTATGGTTGGCGAGTTGGCGGGTTTGCGGTTGATGGTTGATGGTTGGTGGTTGGCCGAGCAGGATGAGACGCCAGTCTTAAGCACTTGTAGACGCTAAATCCACCTCTGGCGCTGGCTGGACGGAACGGTTTTCCCGGAGCAACGCCGGTGGCAGGCGGTCTGACGGTTCTGACGGTTTTGACGGTAATGGTGTGGTGAGGCTCTGGGCCTAGACGGGCGTAATGGACTCGATGACGACGGACACGTGCACGTACGTACACGTGCAAGGGCGAGCAACAGGCAGTAAGCAACAGGCAGCAGCAAGCAACAAGCAGCAGCAAGCAACAAGCAGCGACCAGTGACCAGCGACCAGCGACCAGCGACCAGCGACCAGCGACCAGCGGGACAGGACAGGACAGGACAGGACGGGACAGGACAGGACAGGACAGCTCAATATCAGCGAGTATGTATGGAAAAGGCGGTGGCTTGGCTGTCAATGGCAACAATAAGCGTCGAGAGGCGAGATTAAACGTATAATTAATAATAGCGGAATTGGCTAGGTTTATTATATCTGGGGAGGGGGGCGGCGACGGGCGATACAGGCGATACAGGCGATACAGGCGATACAAGACGATACAAGACGATACATGAGCCGCGCAGGTTGAGCCGCGCAGGTTGGGAGTGGAAATCGTGCAAATCGTGCAAATCCTATCAGCAAGTGGCTTTTGGGCGCCTCCTGCGACTGTTTATTGAAGCCCTGTCTAGGTTCCCTCTTATTTGGAAATAATCCCTGGGGAGATCGAGTCGAGGCGTGAGATTCCCTGGCATGATCTACCCAGAGATGTGAGTGGCCGGCCAATGGGGGTGCGCGCAACAGCCTTGTCGACGCAGATGGCTCGATTAATGGGTGTGGCTTTGCCGTTGGCCGCAGATGGTTGCAGAGGATGAAGAGGGAGAGGGAGAGGGTGAGGTGAGGTGAGGTGAGGTGGGGTGAGGTGAGATGAGGGTGAGGGTGAGGGTGAGGTGAGGGTGAGAGAGGGAGAGGTTGAAAGAATGAGAGAGAGAATGCGAGAGTAAGAGAGTGAGTGTGTGTGTGAGAGAGAGTGAGTGTGTGAGAGAGAGAGAGAGAGAGAGACGTGCAGCTGCCAGTGTGTGTGTGTGTGTGTGTGGTGTACCAATCACGTTTACCTACCTACCTACCTACCTCGACCTTTGATGTGTTTCAGCCGTCTCTCACTTTCTCTCACACATGTTTTCATCTCAAAGATGGTTTATACATACTCTGTACATACATAGCATAGCGACATAGCGACATAGCGACATGATCATTGGTCGCTTGTACCCGACTTCTCTAATTAGGGCTACTCCCCAGATCCTGGGATGGCGGTGCCGTCGCTTAGAGAGACAACCTGCCGAGCGCGGCTTCTCCGAGAATTGTTTGGTCTTGGACGAGGGCCAGGCACATAGATCAGGCTCTCTGGACGCCGTGTTATCCGTTCACCTTGTCCACTTTCCCTTTTTTCCTCGGGACAAATAAGTAATGGCCTTTGCGGATTGATTGTTTCTGTCGGGCCATGGATGGAACAGAGGGAGGAGGGAGTGAATGTAATAAATGGCCTCGCTGTCGACCAGACGGACCGAGAATGCGCCCATCGGTCGGCAACGCGGTGAATGTAATTACCCTCTCCTAGAATGAATCCTAGAATAAATTCCAGAATAAATCCCAGAATAAACATGCGCTCAACGGCCAAGCGATGCCCCGACAAGAACGGGATGCCCTCTTCCGCACCAGTTGGGCCCGTTGTGTGTCCTTTTGCAGGCGCCCCTGATATGCACTGCACGCTCGTTGTGGCAGATTACCGTCCACCTTGTCTAAACAATTAATTACTTACTTACTAGATGAATGCTTTTGCAAACGTGAAACCCTGCCTACATGATACAGTACTCGTATCCGCGTCCGTCCGTCGTATGCACGCCTGCACGCCGCATCTTCTTCTCTTGTCCCCTCATGGGCTACTTGTCCACTCATGGCCTGCAGACTTCTTGTCCCTCATGGCCTGCAGATTTCTTGTCCCTCATGGCCTGCAGACTTCTTGTCCCTCATGGCCTGCAGATTTCTTGTCCCTCATGGCCTGCAGACTTCTTCTCTTGTCCCTCATGGCCTGCAGACTTCTTCTCTTGTCCCCCCATGGCCGGCAGGAATATCTTCGTCTCTGGCTGGCCATTCTTAACCACTCCCTCGGGTCCACCTATTGATAAACCCAGAGAGCGCCACTAACTAAGCATAGCCGAGCAAGTCCTTGATTACCAAACTTGACCCTGCAGCGCCCAACATCGTCGTCACTACTTTGCCCTCTTTATTCATCATCGTACAAAGGTCTTTATTCCTCAAACGTGGCTTCGCCTATCGTCTCCTGCAGTATCCCCACGAGCCTCCTGCCACGACACCTGTCTGTCACCATGACCTTCTCACTAGCCTCGCGCACAAAGGCTAGTCTTGTCCCTCACTCACTCACCCCTCACCCTCACAGACATGACGCGCCCCGAGTTGACCGACTTTGCAGCTTTCCAATGGCCTGTCTATGCCCACAATTCACCTGGGAGTCTATTTGACCTCTGGTCAGGAGACTTTTCAGGCAGTAAAGTGGGCTCTGCAGGTATGATTCGACCACCCATTACCCATTACCCATTCGCCAACATGCAACGTTGAATCGAATTGACCACCACCTCAGGTTGGGTATCGAGGGTATGACCGGGCCTTCCCCATTCAGCCTTCGTGTAACAATTGACCAAAGCCCTCACTAGAATCGATTCCGCCCAAATGTACGACAACGAAGCAGAGACGGGCAAGGCAATCCTAGAATTCTTGTCCAGTGATGCGAATACCCACTCTCTCGAGCGCGAGCATATCCACTTCACATCCAAATTGGCCTCCAATTCTGCCTATGACACAGCTCGCAAGTCCATCAAGCGCTCCGTCAAGGAATGTGGCCTTGGTTACATTGACCTGTTCCTCTTGCACTCGCCCTACGGTGGCAAGAAAGCGAGACTCGAGAGTTGGAGAGCTGTCGAAGACGCAATTAATGACGGCGAGGTCAAGATTGGTGGAGTCTCCAATTACGGGGTCAAGCATGCAAGTCCTCTCATCATCTTTACCATCCAGTCTCGTGCACGTGCATACTAGATATCAGCCTCATGTACTCTATGAGATGGCTGGACAAAAGGTTCACGTATTTACACTGACCCCCGTCCAGCTGCAAGAGCTTCTGGACTCGAAGCCAAGGATCCCTCCAGCTGTCAATCAGATTGAAGTGCATCCCTTCAATACCAGAGAAGCCATCACATCCTACTGCCAAGAAAAAGGCATCGTGGTGGAGGCTTATGCTCCGTTGGTGCGCGCATTGCGTATGAAACATGCGACTATTGTTTCCCTCTCCAAAAAGTACGGATGCTCCAGTGGTCAATTGCTGGTCCGTTGGAGTCTCCAGCATGGATATGTACCGCTGCCGAAAAGCGTGAAGAAGGAGAGAATGGCCGAGAATGCGGATATTGGGGGCTTTTCCATTGACGAGGCGGATATGGCGAAGATGGATGAGCTGGATGAGTATCTGGTGACCGGTGAGCTTTTCCTTTGTCCTTGTCCACCACCTCCACCCACGCGAGCGAGCGAGCGAGCGACTTCGGTGGCTTCATATCTGCTCAATACATATGTTGCATGCTGCTGACGGGTGATTTCGCACATAGACTGGGACCCCACCAACTGCCCGTGAGCGCCCGTGAGCACCCGTGAGCGAAGGCGGACGGGAATGGATGGTACGTAGACAGCCGTGGGGGTCTGCGTACGGCGACGGCGACGGCGACGGCGACGGCGACGGCGACGGCGAATGTACTTTGTAGTACATACATAGTGGGGAGTTTTGGTGCGCGTGGAACTTTATTGGTGTGGGCAATGGTTGGAGGGCTTGGCAGAACTACGGCGGAGTGACCCACGTACCCATGCACGTGCCATGGTACAAAAGTACACAGTAGAGAAAATTTCTTCGACTTTTCCGAGGCTTTGAATTGTCCGCGGGGTAAAACCGTCCCACTCCTCCCACTCCTCCCACTCGCCGTCGCGCCCACCACCGGACCCTTGAATAGTAGACGTAAGAAGAAAATGGCCGACTTCGGAATGAATCGGGATGACCTCGTTGAATTGTGAATCTTTTAAAACGTCGCCTACGCCCGCCCGCGCTCACGTGACGTGCACTCGCCGAATGCCAGCATGCCATTGGCTCAAATCCCTTATCAGCATCTGAATACACAATGCTTTGGATACCAGAAATGTAAACATGGACCTGTCCACCACTAACAAACACGCCCGACGCGCACTATTCGCAGATATGACGTTCACTTCACCATGTATCTGTACGCCCCTCACCTTTCTTTTCTTCGCCTTGGAATAATTACCCCCGCCAGCAAGGAGCTCCTCCATCCAGGACGCCCTATTTAAATACCCTCACTCCTCCTCTACCTTTGACTTGCACTCCACCTCCTTCCAGCTTCACAGCCCCATCGACCTTGCAACGCTAAGCTTACTCCTTCACACTCCAACTACTCCACCAACAACTATTACTCACAATGGCCGAGCCCGAGTTTGAGCAAGCCAGAAAGGGTATGTTATGTGAAACCTCGCCATGGAGCTGTCCAGATACGGAAATATACTGACAACGTCACCTCAGAGCTCGTCTCCACCCTCGAGAACTCGTCCATCTTCGAGAAGAACCCCGAGTACAAGAAGGCTCTCGAGGTCGTCTCCATCCCCGAGCGCATCATTCAGTTCCGCGTTGTCTGGGAGAATGACAAGGGCGAATGCCAGGTCAACAAGGGATACCGTGTGCAATTCAACTCCGCTCTAGGCCCCTACAAGGGCGGTCTCCGTCTCCACCCGACCGTCAACCTCTCCATCCTCAAGTTCCTAGGCTTCGAGCAGATCTTCAAGAATGCCCTGACTGGCCGTGAGTCCTCCCGAGCTCAACTCTGGGAAGCTACCATTTGAAGCTAATGGATAACACTAGTCAACATGGGCGGTGGCAAGGGTGGCGCCGACTTCGACCCCAAGGGCAAGTCCGACAACGAGATCCGCAAGTTCTGCGTCTCCTTCATGAGGGAGCTCTGCAAGCACATCGGCCCCGACACTGACGTGCCGGCCGGCGACATCGGTGTGGGTGGCCGTGAGATCGGGTACATGTTCGGCGCATACCGCGCTGCCCGGAACCAATGGGCTGGCGTCCTCACCGGCAAGGGTGGATCGTGGGGTGGAAGCTTGATCCGACCCGAGGCGACCGGATACGGTCTCGTCTACGTAAGTATCACTGGTGAACGGGCTTTGGAGTGGGAGCGTATGTTGCTAACAATCGCTACCAGTATGTCGAGCACATGATCAAGTATGCCTCCGGCGGCAAGGAATCCTTCTCTGGCAAGCGTGTGGCCATCTCCGGTTCCGGCAACGTCGCCCAGTACGCAGCCCTCAAGGTCATCGAGCTCGGTGGTATCGTCGTCTCGCTCTCCGACAGCAAGGGCGCCTTGATTGCGACCGACGACAAGGGCTTCACCCCCGATCACATCAACAACATCGCCGCGCTCAAGCTTAACCGCAAGGCTTTGACCGACCTCGAGAACCACAGCTTCAGGTACGTCGAGGGTGCGCGGCCCTGGAAGGAGGTGGAGAAGATCGACGTGGCCCTCCCATCCGCGACCCAGAACGAGGTGTCGGGCGACGAGGCCGAGGCCCTCATCAAGGCGGGCGCCAAGTTCATCGCCGAGGGCTCCAACATGGGCTGCACACAGGAGGCCATTGACGTCTTTGAGGCGCACCGCAAGGAGAAGAAGGGAGACGCCATCTGGTACGCTCCCGGCAAGGCCGCCAACGCCGGTGGTGTTGCCGTGTCCGGTCTCGAGATGGCGCAGAACTCGGCCCGCCTGACGTGGACATCCGAGGAGGTCGACGAGAAGCTCAAGGGCATCATGAAGCAGTGCTACGAAAACTGTCTCGCTACCGCCAAGGAGTACGTCACCCCCGCCGAGGGCGAGTTCCCGTCGCTCGTTGCTGGCGCCAACATTGCCGGCTTCAAGAAGGTCGCTGCTGCCATGCAGGACCAGGGCGACTGGTGGTGAATAGCGAGCAGTTGAGCTGCCGGAGCACGTATGTGTGTGTGTGTGTGTGTGTGAATTAATGATACCATTTGGCGCGAAAACGGTTGGATGCATACCTGACCTTGTTAAAACGACCTTCACTTGTTTACATTCGGGGAACCAGATTAGGTTTGGGTTGGTGCAAGACCTTGTTCCACTGTATATACTACATTAGATACCGATACCTTTTTTCTCTCTCTCTCTCTCTCTCTCACGAATGTATATGATTTTTTACGACGAGCAATACATGTATGCACTTGCAGCCCGCAATTCCGAATATCGGAATTCCACACACACGTGCCCCCTTACCACATGCGTACGTATAGCTACCCACATTAATTACGTAGATAATTACCCCTCCATCGGCCGTCGCCCCGCTCCATGACCAAATTCAACCTCTCACAAACCCGCGCCAATGCGCCACTAATAGCGGCGTATTAAAAATAACCGAGATAATAGATGGCTCGTGCTAATTAATTATAAAGGCTGGTAAGATTAATATATTTAAACATTGTGACATATCAACATTAAGCTGAGGATCACGTGATTACTATTTTATGCCCCAGCCACTTGAGCCCAGGCCGCAGCGCACCAGACCACGTGCTAGCATGGCATGGCACGGCGGGGCTCGAGACTCCTAGGGTGCTTGCTTCATCTCGACATCGTGTCTGGACACACCCAAGGACAGCTTTGGCGAACTTGTGACGATATGGACCTCTTTTGGATCTGAGTGAGTTTTTTTCTTTCTTTTTCTTTCAATGTATGTACTATGTATGTATTACAGTACATAATTACATAGTCGACCGTATTTGGTCTTGAGCGCGTGCACGTGCACGTGCGTCTCTCTGACATTGACACAAGTAATTGATTGATTATAAAAGAACCAACCACCTTATTATCAGGGGACCGTGCACTAGCGTCGTTGGCCTATATATATACAAAGTAGTCACTTCTCCCCCCCCCCCCCCCCCCCCCCCCCCCCCCCCCCCAAGAGATGCTCCATGGTCCGATCAATACACCTTCTTATTGTATCACAACAACAAAAGCAACAAGCGTCAAAACAATCAGCCCCAAGGTGCATGGATGGATGGATGGATGGATGGATGCATGCATGGATGGATTCTGCGGGCTATCATGGTTTCTTCCCCGTCAATCCGGGCTTGCATCTTCGACATGGACGGGCTCCTCGTGGCGTCAACTCGGAAGACGTATAATTACCCTCTGCACGAACCGACCTGTTGAAAAGTATGCTAGGCCTGCCTTCACGCGGTCGATTCGATTCGATTCGATTCGAGTCGAGTCGAGCTCATGGGATGCATCCCAGACTCGACGAGTAGCGACGTATAAATTCTCCACGACTGGGCCCAAGCTGTCCATAGATTCCCCGCGAGCGAGCAGTTTGATCTATGCAGGGGTCGAAGGAAGAAATGCAACTCGCGGTTTCCAGGGCTGCGAGCCCTTCTTGCCCGGCGCGGCAAACAAAGCCTCTGCATCATGTCAAGCCGCCGCCGCCGCCGCCGCCGTGCAGAGAGAAGAATTCTTCCTCGGGAGACTCGATTACAAAATTGTAAGCTGGCATTTAATTGCCATCTAGCTGTAGGAGGAGTCATAGTTGTTGCAGGTTTGGAAAGAAAAGAAAAAAAAAGACTTGGACACGCGAGACGAGGCAGTTGCTACATCTCTACTTCCGGCCCGACCACGGCATTCTGGCGCCATGATAGCACGACTGCGACAGGGTCGAGGGAAGCCGGCGCCTGACATATACCTACCTGATTGCGTTGCCAGTCGTTGAACGCGGCGGCTGGCGCAGGGGACAAGGCCATTCATTATGCCTGACGAAGTGTTTGGTCTTTGAAGATGGTGTAGCCGGAGCAGAGGCCGGAAGACGAGCGGACATGAGGGTTGTCTGGGTCCCGCATCAAGATGTGGCGGCTGAGTATGGAAACAAGCAAAAGCATGTCCTGGCTGGGAGAGTGGTAAATGCATGCGCTCGGAGACGACTGGCAATTGGATCAAGTTGATGACGGCTGGGCTGAGGGTATCCCGAGCCTGCAACACTTTGACTATAGAAAGTAATAACATCAGGGTTCCGTAATGTGTACGTTAGATATAGGATACCGTCACATGACATGGCTCGGACCATATGTGACGAAGGGTAGACGGTGGCACTAATCATCGGGCCATGGCGTCTTCTCCCTGCTGTATATCTACCCCCTTGGGGAATCACATACACAGGAAACATTATCATGGATATCATTGTTATCATTACCTGTCTTATATATAATGTACCTCGAGGAACGAGGCTCGTCATCATCATCATCATCATCATCATCATCATCATCATCGAGCCCAAAAAGCAACGATATCGTCGAAATCTAACATGGTCAAGCTCTTCACATCTCGATCTTCGTGAGTTATTTCCTTTCTCAGGCGACATGCCACTCTGAAAGCAATAGAAGCCTTCTGACTTGTACCCGTTGTCTCGAACAGGCGACCCGTGAGGAACGTCGTGCGCGCAATCTCGTTCTTGTGTGCACTTGGATCGACTGACCAGGCTTCCAGTGCCCCATTGGCCATGGTACTATTACAACATTTAATAAGAGAGGTTATTAGTAGGGCAATTTCCCCAGTCACATAAATCCTTGGAAGGAGTGGTTGGGGCCAAAACTTACATCGACTCTTCGCTCCGACCCAAGCGAATCAAGTGCTCGGCAATCTTGTGAGCGACATTTGCAGTATAGATAGAAATCCCGCTCACCCACCGTCGCGCGCATATGGCGCATTGCTCGCTGATGATGGTCCAAACTGTCGTCCCACCGATTTCGCGCAGCACAAAGATTGCCAAGTGCATACAGAACCAGTCCTGTCCTGACGGATTCCCTGTCATCTTTACCCAAACCTCTGAGCACTCTTCCAGTTTTCCTTGTGCGAGAAGAGCCCAGCTCAGGTTGACTTCGCCAGACCGGGGCACGTAGTTGCCAAGAGCTTTACGGATCCGTAGCGCCTCCTTCAGATCAGCTTCACCTTCCTCGTACCGTTTGTCCTGAATGCGTGAGATGCCTCGCTCTGCGTATGCAAGATATAACCTTTCATCAGCAGTTCCTAGTTGGCTGCAAATCTTGGAAACCAGAGCCAAAGACAGTTCTTCGTAGACGCGGCTTTTGTCGAGATCGCTTGCATCCATGGCGATGGCCCCTAAGCAGAAATATATATCTGCAAGCAGTGAGTCCCGATCTGCATGTGTGGAAGACTCGCAGATGCTGCGAGCCGTCTCAAAGAAACCATCAAAATCCTTTGTTCTACCTCGTTCTTTCTGATACCTGGCCAGGTTAGACTAAACTAGCAGAGTAAATAAGAGCTTGCAGCTCTGTGTACGCACCATGCGGCCTCATTCAATAATTTTGCAAAATGCAACTTGGTGGCTCCAGAAAGATCTGATATAGCTGACCAGAGTTGGTGTATCTTTAGAACGTGGGGGTAGATGGCCGCACAAACAGGCCACCTTCCAACATGTAGCCTACCACCACTTGATTTGGGCTGGGGCAGTTCTGGCTCTTTTGATGGCTTTGGCATAGCCGATGGCCAACCCGCCCAAAGAGTTCGTACGATCAGATCGAACATGGATCGTTTCTTCGCCTCGTCCATTGTTGCTACGATCACGTCTTGTACGATGCGATGCACCGATAACTGCTGCCTTTGCTTGTCTCTTTGGACAAGAGATGACTGCAGGAGATCAGCCCGAGCCTCAATGTAGGCACTCTTCTTGAACTGCACGCCATCCGAAAGTAGCATCACCGATGCTTCAATCAGCACATCTTCTCCAATGAAATCTGGATCGAGAAACGAAATCAGCTCCAACAGCTGCCGCGCATGAGGCTTTAGCTTCTCAAACGCTCAAACGGTGGACAGAGAGTGAGGATATGTGACCAAGTTAGTATCGAACTTTGCCCCATAAAGATTGGCGTGTTCTTCATGATCTGTATACAGCTCAAAGAACTCGGACAAGGTCAGGTCCTGTCGACGAATGATTCCTGTCATCTGGGATATATGGCCAAAGGAACACCACCTAGTGCTTTGGAGATGTTCTGTGCAATGTCGTCTTCGTGCTCGCTAGAAACGGATGTGAGCTGGCTGAACAGCGACAAACTATCCTGCTGTGTCAACGGTCCGAGATCCAATCCTGAAGTCCTTCCCGTGAACATGCGTTTAGCCAATGGATCGCGGCTGATGATCAGAATTGATCCACTGCCCTGGGGCCAGTAGTCCGCCAGAATCATTGGATCGTCTGCGTTATCAAACACAAGCAGCCAGGTCGCTTCTGACCTCGCTTGACCGGGCTGACCAAGCTCATCATACCCCGACAGGTGCTTTTGAGGATTGGAGAGCCACCCTTTTACGATCTCTCTACTGACAACCTGACTCTTGCACGCCGATGAGTCTTCGAGTCCCAATGCCAACGATATTTGTTGGTAGTGGTGGTCGAGCTTCGCAATCTCGTCTGCCGTCACCCAGAACACTGCATCAAAGGCAGCTCTATGACGCCGAGAGAATTCGCGGGCTATTTCCGTCTTTCCAATCCCCCCTAATCCACAAAGTGCAAATTGTTGTAGAGCCGTACCTGATGCTGTCACTATGTTCTTCGAAGGCAAGAGCTCGGCCGCAAGACGTTCTAAAACGTCTTCACGGCCGCAGAAGTTCTTGTTGCTCGAATGCGTATTGAGTAGCACACAAGGTAGATGGACAGATTTTTTCGGTTCGATGTTCGGGGTAGCGGGATAAATTAGCTCAAAGCCTGAAGATGTAGTTCCTTCCGTTGCTCCATTCGAAGGCCATTCTGTTGCTGTATAGGACGGCTGTTCGGAAAGCTCCAGTTGCTCGGCTGACAACCATTAGTATTGTGGGTTGACGAAGCCTGATCTCAAACTCACCTTGAAAGGATGTTTCGCTCATCGTAGGGGAGTAAGCGCTCATTGTTGCGTACTGGTAATCCTCTTGGACCATTAACGCCATGCTGCAGCTTGCCGAGACCCTCAAAACCTACGTTCTTTAAGTCGAAGTGCAACAAGCTGCACAGCATCTACCAGGATTCTGTGCACAAACTCGTTCAGCTCCCGCAAGCCTTCACCGCCGACGCTTTTAGTGAAGATACATGTATCGTAGTGGTCAAGATTCAAGCCAACGACAGTTTCCATGGGAGCATGAGTTGAACAAGCTTCACGGTCGACCAACTAGAAGCCCAGGTTAGTATCAAAAGTTGACCAAAGGCTCGAGACTGACTAGTTGGTATTTTGGACGCAAGGGCGTAGAACTGATTCTGGACTCTCTCAGTTCATAAGAGGATAGTATAGGCGTGCGAAGCGAGATTCCTTCGAATCTGTCTGCAAGATCGATTAGAATGGCACCTTCTCGCTCCACAGTGGCGGTTGTAACCTTTGAGCTTCTGCCGGTCGTTGCTTCCAAGATGTCGCGGAAATGTGACAGGCTCATGATTTTGTCACCATAGCGGTGCGGGGTGCTTAGAAAGATGATGCCGGTTATAGCGTTGACAGTTGGCCCATATCGATGGAACTGTTTGTTGGCGACGCACAAAGCTTGCTTGGCTACAATGCCTCCCAGGCTATGGCAGACTATTACCATTGGCTTGCTGTCGGTCTGAGCGGGGGATATCAGCAAACATACTAGCAGTACAAGAAAGGAAGGGCTCAGATATAGCTACTTACCAGATGTGCGTCCAGTTTCGATCGCGCATCGGTTAAACACTGAAGGAAATCATAACCCAGAATTAAAAACCACTCCCAGGAGAACTCGGTGTCTAGAAGTGACGAAGCGTATTCATACGCAAGGACTCGTGCCCCAGATCCGGATCTGGGCAGTGTGGAGAGCCAGTTTTGGTCAGCAAACGGCCAGTTTTCTGGTGAGGTGGTTCCGGTACCAGGAACGAGAATGATGCTGAGCTTTAGTATCAGTGGAAGAATGGGGCTGAGACCTGTACGGGGATTTATCTCACTCGACGCCCCCGTGAGAGGTGTTGACCGGATCCCGCAGCACCTGAAGGTGGTCGTAAAGTCCGCTGCCGTAGCCATCGATGCAGGCGAGTAAAGGGTGCAATATCTCAAGACAAGAAAGAAACAATATCCACTTGGTAGGCTGTTGGTGGGTTGTTGGTGGACGGTCAATGGTGTATTGTTTGAAGATTAGTACATGATACATATAGATTGCACATGGCCCGAGCACTGCAGAGGTGTTTGAGTTATACCGTGCAATGACATACATATATACGATCTCTACTTAGCTTTCGGCGCGTGTGGATGCTTGGGGGCACAGCGCTTTTAGGCATTGGGCTTTCCGCTCTGACTCCACTCAAACCTTGACTACTTTGTTCGGTCAATCTGCACAATGCGCGAATGCCATCTGTCAGTTGCTGGGCGTGTCTATTGAGGATATTATTGCAAAAGTATTGAAAGGTTCCCAATTTATGCGTCGGTTGATACTCTTTCGGTTAATTATAATTTATTAGCGTCGATCTATCTGCATTCGAATCCTGGACTCCATAAGGTTTACAAACCCCAAACTTCGGAGAAAGCAGCATGCACAGCGAACAAGGGGATAGATGCACATAAATAGACAGTGGATCTTGAGCCGCGCGACGGGACAGATGGACGAGCCCGATCTATCAACGAAATCGTATTGCAAGGGAGGGGAGAATGGCCGTACTGTACTCTGCTGAACTTCGACCGAAGAATTATGTAGCATTTGGATCTACATATGTAGACGGTTGGTGGTGGTCCGAAATGCCATCTTGTGATGATGTTGGATTATGTATGGGTAGTGCTGAGGCCTTGGATTCGATGTGACTTGTCCATTTATGGTCCGGGAGGTGACTTCTCCGAGGGCCTACATACCTTGGTCCATAGATCCAAACAACGACTACCTAGTAGGTCAGGCCGTGCAATGTTAAATAACAGGCGATGCCAGAAGACGTTAATTACCTCTGGATCTTTTACGTTCCATGTTTGGTCGTGAGAAACAGTTATACTAATTAATTAATTAGTAGAGCGTTGAATAAATAGTACGTAGCGTGCGTTAAATAGCGTCGACGCGCTATTGTAATGGTTCACGCGCAGACTTAGGGATGAAGAAGCCAAGGAAAGCAGGCAGAGAAGAAGGTAACGAAAGACCCACCGAAACAGCGAGGCGGACGGACTCGACTCGGAGCGTTCTTAAGCACCCTTGACAAGTGTTACAGCCCCCAACAGAAAGTCGTACAGTAATCAACCAACTGACTGTGTTCCCTCCAGCCTCAAGACAAGCAACGCCGAACAAGTTGTCTTGGGATAGGCCATCTCGCGCCGCAAAGCCCGGTACAGCATGTCTGAAAGGGCTTCACAGAAACTTACCGCCTATCCCCGCAGATTGCGTTATGATCCTTCTGGTTGTTCCAATACATCTCAAGAGAGAGAGAGAGAGAGAGAAAGAGAGAGAGAAGAGACAATAGTATATCATACAAACAGAACAGACCGGGCGGGGGGGCCCAATAATAATCCAAGTTTCATTACTATATCCAGTAATTACCTCGACCTCGCCCATACTCTATTCAATGTTTGTTACATGTACCGAGGGGGGGGGGCTCATATATATATATATATATATACATGTGTGCGTCATGAAACAATTGATTACTAATATCGTCCAAAGTCTGGATTGTAACAAAGGTAATTATTACAACCACTACTTGGTAGGTAGGCCATTGTTGTGACCTAATCGTTTGGTGTTGAGCTCTGTCTCTGCTCTCGGGGCTGTCTTGCTCGACGAATATCCCATCGAACAGCAGTTGAAACTAATCAAACAAGCACGGATCAATAATAGTTGAAAATAAATTTGTCTAGATATATGTGTGCCGTTTCGTCTAATCAAATACCACATAAAACCTGCCGTTCCCCTTGTCTAAAATAAGCTCCACGAGTGTTTAGGTCCTCGGATCGAAGCGAGGGTATCCGTCCCGAGCGCCGTTGTTGCCATTTTTATAAACGCCAATAATGTCAACTTCTACCACCTTATGTAAAAACAAGAGTACGCCGACATCCAAACCATCTGGATGGGATGCGTTGTGGTCGCTAGAAACGCGGCATATATACGCGAGAGGTGTGGATATGCACAGGGTTGAGTCTAGTCGAGGGCAGGACAATGCGAGTCGAGAGCAGAGGGTGATGTTGGCCATTCAACCTCTCAGCTCTTGCAAGATCTTCGAATCCTGCTGCATTCGCATAAGCTCCCTCTGCTCCGCAAAAACCTTCCTGCTCATCTCGAGCACCATCTCGAAGCCCTCCTTGCCCCTGGCGGCATTCTGCTGGAACCGATCGACGGTAAATTGCTCAATCGAGTTCTTGATCTTTTGCCATCCACCACAGAGGGCCGTTATCTCCGCGCGCTGGTTAAAGGTGGTTCGAGTGTCGGGTGCCGACGCCGCGCGCTCATAGACGACGGTCTCACGGACGGAGAGCAGATCGGCCATGGTCATATTGGTCGAGCAGATAGTGACACGCTTGGCTTTGGGGTCGACGTACGATGTCTCGTACGCATAATTTGTGTCCGGGCTCCCGAGGATGGAAGCGACCCATTTCGGACACGATTGTTTGCAGGTGATGAGGCGTTCTGTGCGTAGCTGAAATTGCTGTCAGTCGGCGGGGCTATGTAAGCGCTCTCGTGACGGAGTCAAACTCACGATGCCGGTTGCAGGATCCATTGTCCGCGATAACGTGTCGACGGCGACAACATGAGGCGTCTTCTCGTTCCAAGGACCATATTTTTGCCAGTTTGATATCGACACCTCTTCCCAGGTGTAGTCGAACTCTGATTTCTGCTGGAAGATCTTCATTGTAGTAGAAGTTGGAATGTGGTGGGATTTGTGACGCCGGACGGGCGGTTACGCGCAATGGGCCAAGCGGCTATCGGGTCGTAGAGGGTGTTGTGGTTGGATTTGTGTGATTTGTGGGAAGTGCGTGGAACGCAGGTGATGCGGGTCGGTGGATGAAAATGGGTTGCGGATGGTGTCGCGTGGGGTGTTGAGGATTGAGGTTGGAAAGGGAGAGGAAGAAAAGTTCCTCCGCAATATCTCGGCAATGAAAAGCAAGGGCCATGCGGATGCGGATGTGGCGATAGTGGCGGTGACCAGGGTCGGCCGGGTCTAGAGGCCGTGATACACGAATGACGTGGTAAGCGTGGTAATATTTGTAATTAAGCGTATTAAACCTTGAGAGATTGAAGAAATTCAGAAAATTGTGTTCGTTGCCAAAAAGGGAGTTGAAGAGGCTGCGATGATTACCACCACTGGTTGAGTGAGGGGGGAAAAGGGCTCTAGGGCCTATACATACAAAGTAATCTTCATGGGGGCTCAACCGCCGGATCCGGTCCGCCCACCAAAAAAAGAAGCCCACGGCCATCCCATGCACCCTGCACAACATCACCGACTATCATCCAACCGTGTTGCGTACAAGAGGGATGCAAAAGGTATGTACTGTACAGTACAATACATTCACATCCATCATTGGTCTTGGCTTCAGCCCTGCATCTCGGGGTAGCGCAAGTTGGCTGTGATTTGATCAATCTGCCCCGATGTCACCCGGCATGACGAAGGGGTCCAGGTCCAGGTCCAGGTCTGACGTCGCCCCGATCTTGAGATTACATACATGGTTGCACAAGCAGATCGCCATCATGTAGCCGGCGTGCAACCGAGCAATAGATGCGTTTGAGCTTGTTTTCCGGGCGATCGTGACCATCGTGGTAATACATAATCAATGGTTTTGATTTATGGGCGGCCATTTAGCGTCGTCGAATACTACTTGGCACCGCTCGACACACTTCTCTATCACCCTATATACCTTTGGTAGCTTTACAAGGTTAAAAGTCAAAGGCATCGATCCATTATCTACTGTTAATCTCGTATACATCCATTTCTAGTTTTTCGTCACTTCTTGACATTCTTTCATCACTCATTCATTGCCCCCTTTTAACCCCCTACCCGCTCACCACAGTCCCACCATTGGGATGAATCGTCTGTCCACTAATGCTACTCGAGTCTGCGCTCGCCAGGAACACGAATACCGCAGCAATCTCACTAGGCTGACTCGGCCGACCCATCGGACTCGTAAACTCCTTCTGCGCTTGCTCGTTCATTGTCGCAGCAATCAATGGGGTCCTTGGGTTCAAAATCAGCCTTTCCTCTACACTTCCGAATTCGGCTTCCATTACCATACGGGTCCAGGAGCAACAGCATTGACTCTCACACCCTTTGCTACGTACTGATTTGAGAGGCCACGGGTAAAGGCGACAATGGCGCCTTTGGTCGATGTATAATCGAGCAGATCCGGACGGCCGATATACGCATTGACGGACGCATTGTTGATGATCGCAGATCCAGCCTTCATATGCGGGAGCGCGTACTTGGAGAGAAAGAAGAAGGGGTGGATGTTGGTGTTGAACGTGAAAAGCCACTGGTCCTCATCTAGATCCTTGATATCTTCCACCATCATCTGATACGCATGGTTGTTCACCAGAATATCCAGACCTCCCAGCTTCTGCACCGCTTCATCCACTACGGCTTTGCAATTGGTGCGATCCTTCAGGTCGGTAGATTTGAGGTACAGCTTGCCGCCCTTCTCTTCCACGATCCTCTTCGTTTCTTGAGCATCTTTCTCCTCATCAGGCAGGTAGGCAATCAACGATGAAGCGCCTTCCATGGCGAAGAGAATTGCGATAGAGCGGCCGATACCAGAGTCGCCGCCCGTGATTAGAGCGCGCTTACCCTTGAGCTTACCTGCTGCAAGATAAGGTTGGAATCCGCCATCTCCGGTGGGTAGTTGGTCATACTGCGGCGCCGGGTCGAGTTTGTGTTCATGGCCAGGCGCTTCTTGGTGTTGAACTTTTGGCTGGTGACCTGAGGATACTCAGTATTTGACACCGGCGCCTACGAAGCCTTTGTAGAAATGTACCTTGCTCGAATTGACCTTTGTCGGCCATGTTTGCAGTTGAGGAGTGGTAATGTGATTCGCAAACTTTAATCTGAAAAGAAAGAAATTCTGGTGTTGGAGAACTGATTGAGATGTTTTACACGAGTATGGAAGAGAAAGATGCCTTATAGGCGTTGTGTTGTAGTTCAAAAAAAGATTCGAGGTTCGTGATTCATGGTGACATCACCAAGTGATCACCGTGCTATCGACCCTCATGAGGAAGGACTTATGGGCCTTGCTTGGCAACTAACGCCTCTTCCCACTACTGTTGAATATGATTCGGTATTGTTTTAGGCCTTCAGAACCTCAGAGTATGGAATCATCTTACGGGATACTTTATGTTTTTATCGGCACATAATTAGAAAGAAAGTGACCACAGATCATACCTTCTTTGTTAACAAATCATTGAGCTTGGCAATGCAGCTTTTCACTGTTCTTGTCATGTAACAGTGATATCTCTACAAAATTGAGAATCTTCTTACACCACCTGAAGCCATCAATATCTGACTCAAGCGCGCAAATCTCCTCCTCATGACATATAGGATTCCAAAGACCACCACCGCAATCGCAACAAGTCCTGCTCCCCACCCCCTCTCCGCACCCACCTCCATATAACCCCCAGATCTATCATACCCATTTCCATCCTTGATCTTCCCTGGCTCCAGATCCGGGAACGCCATCATCTTCGTCAGAAGCGAAGTCCACCCCGTAAAACCCTTCGTCCTCTGTCCCTTCCCAGTCCCAGAATTATACTGTTCCCACACGAACCCCGTCTCGAGCCAGCTCGCATAAGTGGTGCGAACAAGATTTTCGCGAAGCTCGGTGTAGATTTCCTTGCAGCGTTGCTGTAGGGGCCCTGATGTCGTTCCTAGGCGGAGAAGTTGCTCGACGATGAGGTAATTAATATTTAACCAGATGGGTGAGCGCCAGTAGTCGTCTTTGGTACGGTACTGCGCGCTGCTGCGGCTCAGGCTGCGGATCCCATGTAGAGACCAAAGTTCTTCGGGGTCGCGCAGCAAATTTAGTGTTGCGTTTAGATGAGGGTGGTCTGGGTCCATGAAACCCATCATGAACGGGAAGAGAGAGACGTAGCCTGGCAGACAGGTGTGTGTGTGCCGATCCATGAACACGAGGGTGTCACAGTACATGTCCTCTTTTTCGGACCAGTGCACCGTGTCCATGTTTCTTACTATGTCGGCAAACTGCTGTTGGAAGACAGAGTCGTCGGCTGATTTTGTATAGTGGGCAATTGCAGAGAGTGTCGAAGCCATGACACCCACCCAGCAAAGGGCGTCAATGTGTAGCTCAGTTGGATCCGGTGGCTCCACTCGAGGGAAATCATCGAGTCCACTGGCCAAATTGGTACCTGGTGCACGGCCTCGCCAGCGGTAGCCTTCGGTCGTGACATCAGGGATGGTGTACGCTCCTACGTCTCCCGACTGCGTTCTTCTGAACCACCCATAGTGCCGTTTCAATAGCGGATAGATCTCTGCGAGTAGTTTTGCGCCGGTCTCGGGTTGACTCAAATATATCGAATTGTGGCCGTTGTATGTGATTTTGCCCGAGAGCATGTCAATATACTTCCCCACAGTCCAAAACAACGTCGGCGGATTGGCGATATGTGGATACTGGACGATGAAGTTTTCGGGGACTTTGTTTCGCGCCTCCGGACCCAGAACTATCTCTCTCGCAATCCACCCATCATCGTCCATAAGCGTCAACCAGCTACGAACCACTTCCAATGCCAAGTCGAGATCCCACTCGACTACCAGCAGAAGATGAAAGCCTTCGTCCCAAAGAAAGCCGCGTGGGAAGAATGAGCGGGATGGGACGTATGAGAGGAGTTCGAAGGGGCCCTTATCCTGAGATCTGCCGTGTCGACGAGCCTCTTCTGCGTCCTTCCAAAACTCGGTATTCGTCTCTGAGTACAATTCTGGACGTGTTCCGTCGACCTTCATGTCACCGTGGAAGTAGGAAAGACCGCCAAGGAGATTGGACAAAATGCTCTGGGAGAAGGCAACGTGGGATTCGTTGTTGAACGGCCGACTGGGGCGGTAGACGGAGGTGAACATGGTATTAAAAGCGTCCCGGTTGCTTTCGACCGCGGCAGTAAGCTCGGATGCTAAGGATGTCAGTTCAGATATAAGAAGGATTTGAGAAGAAACGATGAACGTACAAGTCATCTGTTTCCTCGCTTCTCTAGATGAATACAGTACTTCAAACTTCCCAGTCGTCAGCTCCCTTGAATAGAGCGGTTGGAAAGACTCACCTCGAAGTCGTCCTGAAAGACCATTTGCACAAAGTGCATATTTCCGATTCCTGGTTGGTTTGCTAACATGGTGTTCTTCTTATCGCGTATTTCACTGCCGGGATTCAGAGCATTCTTGTATACCGCTATTCGTCAATCAACATGTCAGCTTTGTGTAACTTATTTGCTTAATCAGAGCCAGGGGAATGGATTTGGACCTTGCCGCACGTCTGTCTTCGCGTACGGCTGGACTGGGTTATAATAGAGTAACAACCCAAAAGGTCAAATAAACTGTGTGTTGCGCTACTAAATCTGCTGGAGTAGTCTCTCCTAAATAGGTATCATGCCCACAGTAGGTGACTAGGTAGGGGACATTATCCATATTTAGGTCTCAGGGAACAAACTGTGGTAGGGGACGGTACCAAAGCAAATGCGAAGAGGGAAGGGATGGTGATAATGATAGCGACAATCATAATTGATTCTGATCTCATCGAAACAAGAGCTCGCTTACTGTTAGACTGCCAAAGCATATCCTCCTCGACCGTTGCGGCCTTGACAGCTGTGCTATTGTGGACACTGGTCCGACTGCTCCTTGCATTATCCTTGCCCTTCGGATTTGGTAAGCTTATCCGAGCCAGTCCTAATCCCGGGTGTTTGATCTTGAACTCAGCCGAGTCAACGTGTATACGGTCATTCTGTCCCTTCTTTTCCACCCAAGAGAGCAGCTCGCAGTCGTCGCCGCACTGGGACATCTTTTCCATGCCCACGTAGAAGACAACGGTTGTTCTAAGCCGTGACTTTGCGTCCTTCCTGGGACTACCTCTGACCCTGAGCGCCCAGTTCCCTGCGCTTTGTCCCTCGTATTTCTTTACGAACTCAGTGGTGATGTCGATTGTGTTGTTAACGTCGTGTATGGTCTGCGAGCCTCCAGTTCGAGAATCGTAGGTAGTCCATCCCCACCCAGCTATGCTGTCATTAGTGCCAATGGTATGCCGCAGATCTACTCTTCATATCAGCAACTTAGTTCCACGTTCGAGGGTGCTTGCGACGTACTGTCTCCCCACATCACACCCATAGTCAGACTACTGGGTATACGCGGGCGGATCCCGACATAACAACCCGGCCGATAGGGACCCCATAGCAGCGACGCTGTGTTTGCGTCGAGCTTGTAGGGGACGGCGGAGTCGGATGTGGTGGTGGTGGTGTCGTTGAGCCAGAGAGCTTCAGCAGGAACGGTATTGCGGAAGAGAAGTATCGCGGACACGAGCGGCAAGGTGTGAACGCGCATCCTTCAAAGGGCCTAGCTTGCTAGCACCTGGTCGCTGATGAGGCTGACCTCAATCATTTCGAGGGCGCATTGGTTTTCAACGTGTAGAAAGAGAGTTATTAGATTGATGAGGTCCAAGCGGTCCCATTAGTCATTGCTTCCGATCTACTATTCCAAACCCAGAATCATCATCGTGATGTCTAATTACATATAATTAATTAGCATATGAAAATTGACATGTCTTATATTTGACTGAACTGTTTCTGCCACATGGCATTAGACGTGTTAATCAGGTCACATACACCCTGCTTTATTATTGGTATTTGAAGTGATGATGGCGTAAAACCAACATCGTTATCTCTGCACTGTGGGTGGGGTGACCATAGACATCCCACAGCTCCCCCGCGCTGAACTCCCTACGTCACGCGTCGCCCTGCAAGAACACACCAGAAAAAAAACCAAGATTAAATTACCATCTGCGTACTAACGACCTTTCATATACATACTACGTACACGGTCGCAGCTAACTTAAAGCTGCGCTAATGTACTCGCAACAATTCACACCTAGCATTCGTCCAAGAAAGACACTGACATGGAAGAGCAAGTTGATCGTCTCGTAAAGAAGACCTGGGGTACTGTCATCGTTTAATTTCAAACTCTACACCTTTTGCTAACACTCGGCAGAGAAGTTTCACCATGTGCCCAAATCAAAGCGCCTCTTAATCGCCATATCCGGCATACCAGGCTCAGGCAAGACCACACTCGCGGCCATGGTATCCAACCGCCTCAACGAGCTCCATGTCAAGCAGTTCCCAGGAACATCAAACGGCAGTCCTCTCGCAGCATTCATCCCCATGGACGGCTACCATCTCTCGAGAAAACAATTGGACGCCATGCCCGATCCGGTTTCCGCTCACCAACGGCGTGGGGCACCGTTTACATTCGATGGCGACTCCTTCTTCTCTCTTGTGAAAGCACTCCGCAAACCTATTGCTCCCGAGTCATGTACACTCTTCGCGCCATCCTTCGACCATTCGATTAAAGACCCTATAGCAAATGATATTGCCATCGCGCCATGCGTGCGCCTCGTCGTTTTCGAAGGGAACTACTTATCCTTGAACAAGAGCCCTTGGAAGGATGCAGCGGCACTGATGGACGAGCTGTGGTTTGTCGACGTGGATTTCGAGGTTGCGAGAAAGAGATTGGTATACAGGCATGTTCGGGCGGGCATTGCAAAGGACGAACAAGATGCAGCGAAGAGGGCAGATGAGAACGATCTTGTCAATGGGCAGGAAATTGTGAACGGGAGAATGGAGGTGCATGAGATGGTGATTAGTAAGGATGATGTGGATTGGGCACCCGAGAAACAGGGCGATGGGGACGGGAAGTTTAGGCGGAGGAATATCTAGATGGAGAGGCTGATCTAAAAGCAGCACAGCGAACATGTTCCTGCAAGATAGGGTTCCTGGGATTTCTTCTTGGGGTCTTGATGCCGAAGTACAACGGTATGGAAGTAGAGAAATACACACGCCCAATGAGTACATTGCCAGTCGAAAACTTCCACTACGATCCCACTTTATATAACCCGAGTCTCCATACCGTTTGCTGCGGATCTACCAGCGTTCTCCAGCAATCGACGAATTAGTCTTCGGGTGGACTTGGATTCCTTCTTCACTTACTCTGAGCGTCTGCAAGTTTTTGTCTGGCCTACGAGGCTCTCGCTCTCTCAACTTCCGCAATGGCGATACACCCAGATCATCCCCGCCCGTCTCAGGATAGAGGTCGTTGACGTTGACGAAGCTCCGTTCAAAGAATATGACGACGATCAACCAGCGCTCCCAGATCACTCTCGAAGTCTCATCTCCGAACTTCTTCCTTCAATCCCGATTGACATGCCATCACAGGTTGCTTCTAGACTCTGACTCCTCAAAATCTTCCCGCACCAGGTTGCAGTTGATACCGACCTCCCCTATCCGCATACGATTCCTGATGACGGCAGAATGTTGGACTTCAGCGTCAATGAAGGCAACCGTAACGTCGTCTCGGGCCTCTAATTACTGCTCATCATCACACTCGATATTTTAGCTACGGCAGTACATGTCAACGAAGAGCCTGCAGCGTGGCGAGGTACGAGCAAGTTTCTCGAAAGCCAGAGCAATGTCCTGCTTATGTGAGAGACAGTCCATCTTGAGACATTGTTGCGGTGGAGGTATCGAAGTTGGATATCATGATCTCTGTTCAGAAGGTTTAGGGTAGGTAGGGGTAGATATATAATTGCTAGCAAGAAGAGAGAGAGGGAGAGGGACGGAGGGAGAGGGACGGAGTGAACTTGACGAGTGAGAACATAAAACACAACTAGCTCTAGCGTTGTGCTCGGGCATTCCTTCCCTTAACATATACTCTACTGAGAGGTGGTTCGATGAGAAAGGTTCGATTTGTACAATTGTGAACCCCCCTTGTGACGTGCAGACCACATTGGCTGTACCGCCAAAAAGTAACAAAAGGAAACGCCATTTTACTTCCTGTACCACATCCGTGTGATCTTGGTGTGCCTCATCTTCTTCTGCAGCTGGAAAATGCCATACATGAGCGCTTCCGATGTAGGCGGGCACCCTGGAACATAGATATCCACAGGCACGATCCTGTCGCACCCTCTTGTAACCGAGTAGCTATAGTGGTAGTATCCTCCTCCGTTCGCACAGCTGCCCATAGAAATGACCCATCGCGGCTCGGGCATTTGATCGTAGACTTGTCGCAGAGCCGGCGCCATCTTATTTGTGAGTGTTCCTGCCACAATCATGACATCCGACTGCCGAGGGGAGGCACGGAAAATTATACCGAGTCGATCCTGGTCGTAGCGGGGTGTGGAAAGGTGCATCATTTCAACGGCGCAGCATGCGAGACCGAAGGTCATGGGCCAGAGGGAGCTTTGGCGGGCCCAGTTGGCAATTTGGTCAAGGGTGGTCCTGCAACGCATTAGCTAATGTTCCGCATAGAGTGACCCTTTTTCACTATGAAAGTGTGTCTGGCAGGTCTTTTCACATACAAAGCGTATTGCACGGCTCCCTTCTTTCCTTCCTGACTCGGCAATGGCACTTCTCGTCTCGCCAATTTCATCGGAGGGGGTGTTCCGGGTGCGCCAGCAACGAGACCGGGCTTCTGCGTTGATGTGGCATTGTTCGAAGAGGTAGATGATAGGAACGCTGCATTACCAGCGCGGAATGGCATGAGGGCTAATGTGGGTTTAGCTGCTCGCAATGTTAGTATGAAAGTGAAAGGTAACGTCTGGTTGTGGGTGGCGGAGACCGACTTCGCAAGGCCATTGAGGCCGCAGACCTCGTTGTCGAGAACATGTTGGCGAAACAGGCAGATCAAGTCTGCAGAGAGAAGAGGGGAGAGTGACTGTGGAGGTGGCGACGGCGTGAGGAGTCGCATAACGGTGATGTCGTCGAGGGAAAGGTTTGCCAAGACACGATGCGATTAGCTAACTCAACCAGGACGACTCGGATTGGTTGAACCAGCCTCCAACACCAAACCGCGGCTCTCACCATCAACAACATCGGAGTTCATCGGCGAAAGCGCATCTGAGGGGAGTTGGTCTGCATTTGAACATAGACTGCATCGGAGAACGTCTTAAATTAATCAACAAGTCGAACCACGTCCAACTTCGTCTACGACATGACTAGCAGAGTGCCATCGGTAGCATGCATCGGGGTGATCGGAAAACACGTGAGTCTTAGTCCCCTGTTCCTGATTCAGCCAGGCTCATTCATACAGAACAATCCTCTTCACATATCACTGTTTCCACCAGAAGAGCGTGCACCCCTGGAGTTTCAGTTCCTTCTCTCATCATGTCTTGATATCTTCGAGGCGCGTCTTCCCCACAAGACGGCAGATCAAGATTTTGGACTTCTTCAAGCCGTCGATGAGCGGTTGGCCATGTATGGGTGGCTGACCAACACTGGCGTTAAGTTTGTCATTGTGGTAGACATGGAGGGACGGCCAGCCACAGCGTTCGACAGCAAATCGTCCACAGCGGTCGGGCTGCGAGATGCCGACTTGAAACCTGTATGCTTCTTTGGCCATTTTGTAATTGTCTATACTCACAAAAAACAGGCTTTTAGAGCACTACAGACTGCGTACATCATGCTCTTGCGGAACCCATTCTACAACCCGGACGAGCACTCACCCTTGCCTTCGAGAGCAAACGCCGAGCAGAGAGCTGATCAAAGAGTCGGCTCTACGCAAATCACCAGTCAGAAATTCATCAAGGAGGTCAAACGGATCGGGGATGCATGGGCTCCCGGAGTTACGAACATCTAAACCAAGCGACTCTTCAATATTACGACGATACTTTGCGGCATTTTCTGGCGTTGATCATGATGGTGATCGTTTCCTATAGATCAACAACTATCTTCTTACCTTTTCATCGTCGCTTTCATACGACTTCGCCCAACAATAGCGCTCAACTATGCATATTTACTTGCAGCGAACCACTTACAATGCTACAAGGATTGTCACCCCGTCCGAAGGATTTCAAAGATGCCTAGGAGACTATTTGGCTACAACCCTACATTTCCATTATTTCCTATGAATGCCCATCGCAAGGTTCTGTTTGTTTTCAGAACCAGAGATAATTCCACATCACTCGCCTGCAGAATGGGTTAATCTGGAAGGATTCTAGGAAACCCTCAGAGGATTATTGGAATTGAAGTTGGATTATGACCGCCACGCTAACCCGATCCATCGCCTAGCGTCGATCTCGACTCCCAATCATCCACCTCAGCCATTTGCATCCTATCTTCATTTCAACATCGCGCATCATACTTAACCATCTCAACTTCTCCAAATTTCCTAATGCTTCCCCAGGGGACTGGTCTCGCCATCACCAACCCACTAATCCTATACCGCAGTCTAATAGCCACAAACCGCATAAAGCCAGATCCGGCTCAACATCGACTCGGTAATGTGACGACACCATTCTCGGTCGCCAAGAAAGATTCGTTAACATCAACGTGCAGCATTACATCTTGAGAAAATATACAACAAATTAATAGATTATGAACCCAGTATAGAATACTCGCAAAGACTTCGACAATTAAACCGTATCGTCGGCCCAGAAGATGCAGCTCCAGAAGCTAGCCTATTCGGCACAAAGGGAATCTGGACATCCCTCCTTGCACAGAAAGAGAAACGGGATTCCCTAGCCCTGACACGTGTCCTAACTGATCATGAAGCCGCCATGAATCTGCAAAGTCCCCAAGGCCTGATGCTACACGGCGAAGTTGGAACTGGCAAATCCATGCTGATAGACCTCTTTGCGGACTGTCTTCCCAATCAGAAGAAGAGAAGATGTCATTTCAACACCTTCATGCTCGACGCCACCTCTCGCCTCGAGCAACTGCGGAAAGCGAAACTCGTGGGCGGCAGTCCGAGTATGCAAGAAGAATACTCGTTACTCTGGCTTGCACGGGACCTCGTTCAGAAATCGCCCATCCTCTTCCTGGATGAATTCCAACTTCCCGATCGCGTTGCGTCCAAGATTCTGTCAAATCTAATGACGAGTTTCTTCCAACTGGGCGGAGTGTTAATAGCCACGAGTAATCGAATGCCCGAGGAACTTGCCAAGGCGGCAGGAATGGACTTTGCACGGCCAGTATCAAGAGTTAGTAGATTGGGATGGACGCTGGGGTTAGGCGGGAGACTGGGAGTCGATGATGGGCCAGGACAGTTGGGCGAATTTGCAAAGTTCCTAGAGGTTCTGAGGGCACGGTGCGAGCTCTGGGAGATGGAAGGCAAGGCAGACTATCGGCGGCTTTCGGGGGAGGAAGATGGATTGAAGTCTGGATCGACACAAGAAACGACAATGGGAAGCGTGTCGAGGCCATCAAATGCGATATCCTCAGGAACTAACACAGATGATTCAAAATCGCCTACCCCAGCCACGGATTCCGATTCGCTAGCATCGACTGCCCTCCCCAAACAATACTTCATCTCATCCTCCTCCTCCAGTGCAGATGAATTCAATACGGCCCTCAGCACCGCAACATCCACCCCCCACCCCATCCCCTGGACCCCCACCACGCTCACTGTCTACGGCCGCCCAATACCCATCCCAGCTACCCACAAGGGCTGCGCCCTCTTCACCTTCGCCCAAATTTGCGGCGCCGTCCTCGGCCCCGCAGACTACATCACACTAGCCTCGACCTACCACACCTTCATCATCACCGAGGTTCCCATCTTGACATTCCACCAGAAGAACGAAGCCAGACGCTTCATCACCTTACTCGACGCGTTATACGAGGCGCGATGCAGATTGCTAGTCAGCGCCGCGGCAGGCATCGACGACATCTTCTTCCCAGAGCCTCGGGGAAGCCGCACGCCTGGACAAACGGCCCAGGACAAATCCGCCTTCCCCACATGCAACGACGGCGACGCCGACGGCGACGCTACACACCCAGAAACATACTCGGAGATCCACCAAGACCTCACCGCGCCCTTCCGGCCTAACATCTCCCCCTACTCGGCCTCGGCCAAATTACTACCCCCCGACGCCCTCGAAGACGACCCGCCAAACCGCGTCCGACGCCCTGGTTCCTCCTCGGACATCATCTACGACGACGACAAAAGAACAGGCGTGACCAAGACCAAGGCGCTCGATTTCGCCAACATACGGGGCCTGACGGGCGAGGACGAAGTGTTTGCCGTGAAGCGGGCGCAGAGTCGAGTGTGGGAAATGTGTTCGGGCAAGTGGTGGCGTAGAGGCTGCTCATCCGAAGGGGGAGGTGGTGGTGGTGGGGAGGCGGGAGAAGAGACGAGCTGGTGGAGACCGTTGCCGTTGGACGCGAGACATTGGGAGCGGGGTGCGGATGTCGAGTCTTCTTATCCCTCCTCCTCCTCTTCCTCGTCGTCGTCGTTCCCTGGAAATCAGGAATCCGACGTACAAATGGTGCGTGACGCCGCCGTTGACGTTGAATATGATATCGAGCGGAAAGGGACTAGTAGCGATGCGCCGCCCAAGATTAGTTGGACGCATATCTGGGGCACGACCAAGTGGGGGAAGAAGGCTGGGGCTTGGGGAAAGGGAGTCGAGGGCTTGGAAGAGAGGAGGAAGGTCAAGGATGGGGAGGAAGAAGAAGAAGAAGAAGTAGATATACGGGATACGAAGGCTTCGGGAAAGCGCTGACGGTTTGGGATGGGTATATATATATATATATATAGATGGTGTTGGATGAATTTATGCAATCGATTAGACCAAGGTTGGATCCAATACATCATATTTGCATATCAGGCGTCGATCTCAACCCCAATAGCATCTTCAATAGCATCACAACGCTCATTTCCACAAAATCATTGGCGGGTCGTGAATATGTCTGATATTTCATTCCTGCTTTTCGCCCATCTGTCTCCAGTATAAAAGGCTACTCAGCTCCCTCGGCCAAAAAAACGCCATCCTTTTGATATGCTATGCACCCAACTCATCCGTCCTGCCACATCTAGTTGTCCTCGACGATGGTGGTGTGGAGACCCTTGGGGTCCTTGACATTGACGGCCTGAACATACGAGTACAGCTTCTCCTTTGCGCCCTCCTCGTCGTTACGCTTACGCGAGATGCGGACACGGAGACGGTATGGAACGCCCTTGATGCCGGCTTCCCAGACCTTCTTGTTGAGCTGGGGGTCTAGGCGCACATCCTTGGTGCCCTGCATTGCAACGTTAGCATTTCCGTTATTTCCATTTCAACGAGCCAGCTCCGCCAATCACGCAAGTGATGAAGAAAAAAAGACAAAGAGTTGTACGAGGGGGGGGGGGGGGGGGGGGGGGGGGGAGGATGCGTACCATTGCCTTCTCAGCGAAAGCCTTGATCTCCTTGATCGCCTTGGGCGCCCTCTTCTTGAAGGCTACACCATGGACCTGTTGTAACCCATAACCATTAGCCATTATATTCCTTCAGTCTTCCGCCCGATACCCTCGCAACCCTCACATTCACACACAATGCGTACACACAACCAAGTGGTCACACCATGCGCAGATGCAAAGACGGCAAAGGGCCATGTATGGACTTCACAAAACTGATTCTAACGTACGCGTTTGTGCAGGTGGATCGTGTATTCGCGCGCGACGACGTCGGCAATGGCGGAGCGCTGGGTCTTGCCCGCGGGCTTCTTGCCGGTGGCAGCTGGCTTGGTGGAAGGGGCCATTTCTGATGGAGAAGATGCGAGGTTAGCAGAGTTCTCGAGGGTGTGCGCCAGAATAGCGTAGTGGCCGTTGTGACCGGGGTAGATGGGCTGTGTTTCGATAGAAGAAAAAAAAGGTCTCTTACTGGAAATATTCCTCGCTGTGGGTTAGTTGGCGACGAGAGGTGCGGATGTAGCTGGCTTGAAGTCGTGATGTTGTGCAGGATCGATTTCTGTTCGAGTGTGGGTTGCGCTTTTCGGCTAGGGCTTGGCATAGAGCACGGACCATATCAAAGTCGAGCCCTGTCTCTCATACACACACGACTTCAGGATTGTAATAGTGCGACTGTTTTTCTAGGATAGAGTACTATTCCTCGCCAAAACCTTGTTCAAACACACGACAAAACAGCGGCTAGACGATCATACATCAGAGTTCTGAACAGTTCACCAAGCAACATATCATCCCAGGGGATGCAAGCGTGTGTCAAACTTGTTCTTATGTATTTCGTCGAGTAGGGAATTGTATGTACACCCAGGGATCCAAGCGGTATCCCAAGCAAATCGCAGAACGCCTGTCATGCTGAACCAAAATACCACAAACCGCTCAGTCCACGATGCTCCAATACCCAACGCCAGCAATCGAGGGTTACCTATGCCCAGGAAGACTAATATCATTGTGATCTCCATCAGCGTCTCCCTCATCATCGTCCTCTTCCTCTTCCTCTATACTCTCATCACTGCTACTGCTACCATCATCGTCATTCTCTTCGCCGCCAGATAGGAATCTATCGAACCGTCTCCCATCCAAGCCCCACCTTCGGAGCGCATCAGGGTCTCGGTCCTCGGCGAGGTCTAGATTAGGAATGTTGTCGAAAGAAGGATTGAGATAATTTCGAAGCGGTGTGAGCGAGGTGTTGAACCGCTGTAGCACGTATTGTGGAAGAGAGGGCTGTCGCACTGTCGTTCCATCTGTGGCTCGACCTTCGGGGCGGTCTTCTCCAAGGTCGATGATTGGGACATTCTCCGTTGATATTTCTCCTGTCGGATTGAGGTAGTTGTGGAACGGAAGGAATGATCTGCGGACTCGCTCTATGAGTTCATACGGATCTGGCATCTGGGGCATCTGTGGAAATGGAGGTAGATGAGGCATTCCGGAAAATTGTGGAATCTGAGGTATTCCAGGGAATTGTGGCATTTGCGGCATCCCGGGAAACTGGGGCATCTGAAAGGAAAAGGATGGAAGCTGACCCGGTAGCCATGTCTCCTCGGGTTGATCAGGTTGGAAGTAGTAACGAGGAGAACGGAGAGGTTGTGATGAAGGGGAGCTCACGCTAGCTGGTGACCTCGCCTCCAGGTTGGCATTGGCGGAAGCATCGGCGTCGAGAAGAGCATTGGCTGCTTGCTCGCTCTCAGGTCCGTTAAGTATACGAAGCTCGCTAGTGTTGTAAGAGTCGCAGCCATTGCACTTATTGCCAAGCCAGTGGTACTTGACTGAGGACTTTGCAGAGCAGTCGTTGCATTGGATGACGGCTCTCGTATCGGCAAACTGCTCGGGCATTGGCTGACTCTCGATTGCCTGTGTCAGTTTCTGCCATTGAAGTTCCATGTTTACAGCACTCTTCTTGCACATGGGGCATTTGTACGCCGTCTCCATGTAGAGGTTGTAACATCCTTTGTGGAGGTAGTGACCACACGGCATTGACACCACAGCGCTTGAGGAGTTGAACAGATATTCACCGCAAATAGGGCAATCGCAGTCAGTGGCGCGTTCGAGACATTTGTGGCTTGTCTCGTGAGAAATGGATATGCAGACATTACATCTCTATGGTATCGTTAGGGAATAACTGCGCATTCATGAAATCACATGGACATACCTTGCAGTGGATGTAGTCTTTCCCAACGCCTGCCCCCCTTCTACAAATGCCACAATCCATGCAATGGTATATCTTCTTGCTGCTGTTGTCATCCCACAATTTACATATGTCGCAGTAATACCATGCGGCTTTGGTACCACACTGGATGCAGTGTTCGCCGGCCGCTTGAGGTGTACCGCACACCATGCAGAGCATATTTTGTGTCCTCCGCCTGTCCAAATTGTGATCCTCAACCTCGTCATGGCAATGTCGACATGTATACCACCGCCGGCATTGGTGGCACTGGACCTTCACGTTGCGCTTGTAATGCTGGCAGCCGAGCGAAGAACCGTCCTCTGCGGTGTCAAAGTCCTCGTCCTCTCCAGTGTTGTCGGAGCTATGATGTAACGATCGAATTCGGTGGGTAGGGTTTGTGTCGCCGGGCCGTAGATTGAAGGCGTTCTCAGGGTCGACTTCGGAGGCAGTAGAAATAGGTGAGGATACGTGAACCTCTGAGAAGATGGATTTCCCAGAGGTAGGTGTAAAGGGGCGATCGTTGGACACGAAGCTGCTGGGCGATGTTGGACGCAGGCAATTGTACCGCTCCGTCATCAGACTGTGCATCATCTGCGCCTTCTCTTCTTCCAAGACGCTCAAGTCCCTGATCTGATGTATGCGCGCCCGGAGGTGACGCATGCCGTCGTCGGCGGGCAGCGACTCGGATATGGTGGGCGCATTCTCTCCCGCGGGGACTGCATGGGCGCTGCTTGGGGCCTGTTGTGCTATTACAGTCGAACGTGTCGCAAGAGTTACGGATGTGGAGGGGCGTGGTTCATCCAGGGTAAGTTGACGGAGCTGAGATTCGGTATTATGCGAGGGGTTCGAAGACATGTTGAGAAGGTCGGTTGCGGGTGGGCCCGCTGTGCTTATCGTATCCAGCTCATGCACGCTACTGCGTTCGTCATGTTCAACGACCGCGGAATCGTGATGGCGAATGAAAGGTGAGTATGGTAGAGAGGGATTAATCTGTTGTGCACCCGCAGTTTGAGGAACGTTGTCGTTGTCGTTGTCAATTTCGTTGTTGTTGTTGTTGTTGTTGTTGTTGTTGTCGTCGTCATCCACGGCGTTTTCGAGAAAGGCGGAGAGTAGTGGTGGTGGTGATGATGATGGTGGTGGTGGTGGTGGCGAGATGGTGGAGACATTCTCCGAACTCGCCGAACTGTCACATGCGAACTCAATGCGCTCCTCTGCTGAGCGCAACGCAGCGCCTGAGAAGCGACGTGCTTGACGCACAAACGGATCAACAATGAAGGAAGAAATAAGGGAGGACATCAAGTAGTGCAGGTTCAAAGGAGCTGCGGGGGAAGCGAAAAAGGAAGAAGACAAAAAATAATTATTCTGTGCACCTGCTCTGCTGCTCTCTGCCGGTGCTCTGTGCCCACCTTTTATCCTCCGTCACCCAACCAGTTACGGCGAGCTCGAGTTCACCGCCGCCGCCGAGGTCCATGATAGTTTGCTTTTGTAACCAACAACTTTGGTTCCACTCCGAGTCATTCGACGTCTTTCATGTGTTGGACCACGGTTCCTCATTTCTCTGGTGCTGTGTCAACCGACAGATCTGGGGTAAAATGGCCAGACATCCAACCTATCACATCGGTAGGACTTCAGGGCACATAAAACCATCTCCATTTGTTTGATTTGTTTGATTTGTTTGATTCCTTCATTCACATAATTACTCGAGTTGCGTCTCCAACTCATCATGCACAATGGCATCACAATGATTATACACAACATCCACCACCCCTCAAGCCTTGTCTTTTCCACCTCCTTATCCGGGCAGAAGCCCCGCGCTTTTTATCCATCTATCGAACCGGATAGATTGGTTCCCCATAGAAAGAATGCTAATGGGAAAAAAACCCCCCCCCCCCCCCCCCCCCCCCACCTCCCACACCAGATGGCGCCCAATTGATATGAATGCTCCGAGTCCCATGCAAACCCAGCCGGGTCGAAAGCCCCAAAGCGACACGAATGAAGGGGTATGGACGCTTTGAAAGTGAAACTTCTGACCCGTGCATGCATCCTTTTCCGCAGAAACACATTAAAATCGCTAAAAGTGGTATCTAAACAAGCAAAAAAAAACAAGAAAAAAAGAGGGCATTGGTATCGTAACCGTCCATGACAATGAAAAAGATGGATGCAGACTTTATATATGCTTGAACAAAAACGCAATCCGGTGTTCCGGAATCGGATTGGGGTAATGGTAGATGTGGATGGGTATATCCAAAGACGAGTAAATTCGCCTCAAGTTGGCATTCCAAAGAGAAAGAGAAAAAATCGACCAAGCAAATGCTTCAGATCGACCGGTCTTTGGAATTGGCATGGTGAAATTGGAAACCTAGAAACTCGAACTTGTCTTTCGAGAGGATGCGGCTGTCTGCCGAAAAAGTGCTTTGAGCACCGCTATCCATCAGAGGCGGCGAGGCTTTGACGACTTGGGGGACCTCCCGTGGTTCAAGGAGAAGAGAGCGACGATAATAGCTCTGGACGTTGGACTGGTCACTCGCGCGCACGCGCTGAATTTGCAATTCCATCCATTCTTGCATCTCGGGAACGGCTGCGAGACGATACGGAACCTGGAATGATTGGAGCTGGCCAATGATCTTGGCAGTCTTCATGTGTTTGTCGAAATTGATCACGGAGAGCCTATCACTGCCATCCTCGCCAGGGAGCTGGCGTGTGGTACCATTGCCCACGTCGACAAAGGTAAGATCGGTAAGGTATATGCCGACGAATGGGATGCAAGGAGCGACGTGATCTTGCAGACGTTGGCGTAGAACGGCATAGTTGCGACCAACGTCTGTGATGACCTTGAGCTCCTCAAGACGAGCCTTGATCTTGGCTGGGACGAGTTCCCAGGTTCTCTTTAGTCGCAATACCATAGACGAGTTCAAGGAGCAAATGATGGCCATGAGCGAGTCGTAGTTGGTCAGCTCGAGGCATTTGAGTGCGATCTTGACCCATTGCTTGATGATGACAGCGCGCTTCTTGGGGTCCTCCAGAAGCAGAATGGTGTCGGCGACCAGATTCGCCAAATCGTTGGACAAGGTAGACATGGCGCGAACGTTGACGGCCTTTGAACCGTTCTTCTTTGTCCACTCCAAGGCCAGAAGCTCTTCTGGTTGAATGGAGCAGTAAAGCTTCGACTCGATGATGGTGAACTGTCTAGCCAGTTCAAGAGGGTCGAAGTCGAGAATACTGCACTGTGCCTTGCCCTCCTTGTTGGCCTTCAACGCGTTCAGTTGACTCTTTGAAACGATAGGATTGGGCACGTTGGTATCGGCCGCCGTGAAGATGGTGTTGGAGACGCCGGTCTTTCCGAGTGATGAGACTAGACGCGGTACAAGAGCTCCACCACGAACTTCAGTGACCTTGGATGTCAACTCGGCGAGACGTTTTCCAGCGCCAGGCAAGGCCGCCCGAAGCTTTCCAGTTGCAAAAGTGAGGATTATGCCGAGCGCGGCCGAATCACTCTCTCCTACCCAATGGCTTTCCAACCAGCCCTTGAAGACGTTGTAGACACGTAGACGAACGGGCACGCCGATTGCCTGCGTGTCTCCAATGTAGTCGAAACGATCAACGAGACACTGTGCAAGTTCTGTCGCAGTGGTAAAGAGCCGGAAGGTAAGGTAGAATGTGGTAACGAACATGGCATCCGGGGTTGCTTCATGAGTTGTCAGTTGCTCAACTAGGGCGGGAAGGGAACCTCCAGAAACCTGGCCATCCTTGTTACAAATAAGCTCATGGGCGTAGGTGGTCTCGAGCAAGTGTTCCTCGGCAGCAGCAGCAGCATCAGCAGCATCCTCGCTTGCCAGGGAGTGAAGTTCGGATACGCTGCCGAAGCTGCCTACTAGCGTCTGAGAGCTGTGCTTCTTGGCTGGCGAACGGTCGGGAGTCGTGGCGCGTGTTGAAGGTTGCGAGATGATACTTGCGGTGTCGCCTCGCATGCTGTACCGAAATGTGCTATTCGAGTCGGTGACGGACGCATTGACACTATCGATCCTAACAGATTTGGGAAAGAAGCGTTGCGTGGCACTTGCGGGACTTTGCGAATGATCGGACGGGTTCGGCTGTGGGAGGTGAGGGGTTGGAAGATGGTTGGGCGGTGGTAGGGAAGACCTGGATGAACGGAACGATACTGCAGTTGGGCTGTCGACGGCCACAGGAACGACGGGTTGCAGGCCGACACCATCTTGTTCCGGAGGTGATGGCAATGGAATCTCTGGCAAGGGCTTCGACTCGGAGATGATCAAAGGTGGCAATTGGCGATGGGCGGTGGGTGGTGCTGGAAGCGGTTTCTCCGTCTCGATGGCTGGTTCCAGCCGCGTTGGTTGTGCGGGTTCTTCAGCAGTCTCCCGCTGAGCGTCCTGACCAATCTGTTCAAACATGGTCTCGGAGAGTCCGAGGCCAACCGTTTCAAACTCAAAGTCACCTATCCTTTCAATCACAGACCTAGCCCTCGTGACGCAGTCACCAGCAGAGCGCACACAGCTCGTGGCAGCAGCGACAAGTTGCTTGCCTGCTTCTGGCATCACCACATCGTCACCCAGACTCGCGTCCGAAGCGCTGAACATGTCCTTTGTCGCTTGGACGAGTTCGGTCAGTCGCGCATACATCATGTCCCTCGCTTGTTCCAGCTGTTCGGATCGTCGTGCGTCGCGTTCCCATACTTGTTCGACCACGGCGAGGAGTTGGCGGCAGGCGATGACAGACTGTTGGGTGGTAAAGGTCAGTTCGTTAGAGGAACGGGACTGCAGGTGCAACCCAATAAATGAACCGATGAAACCTAGAAAAGAGTCGTGTGCAGTGTTCAGCCGCTCCGAGACCAAGTCCTGATTTCGCAGGCCGTGCGACTTTCCAGTGTACGACAGACGGTGGGCAACCGATGACCGATTTGCTTGTCCTTGAGGCTGAGGGAGAAGCGGCGATTGCATAGCATCCGACTCCGAGGGAATCGAGAAGGCGACGGATGAACGTACGTTACGTGGTGGCTGATGAGTTGCCACGCTGTTCAATTCTTCCGTGGTTGCGGTTGCGGTTGCAGTTGCAGTTGCGGTTGCGCTAGTTTGTGATACTGAAACATCATCTCCATTCGCTGAGGCAGCTCCATGGTCGTTTTGATTCGTCGTTGTTGGCTGTTGCACAGAAGCAGGATCGACGGCGTCGGATGGAGGGGTCGGAGGTCTATTATTGGTTGCGTCGCCCAGGTCAAATGAGAGGGAGACGGCGTCCTGTGCCCATATATCCAGGAAACGGACTGCTCTGGTTACAAGCTTGAATGCTTTGAGCACCAGCTCGTCCAGCTGCTCGAATACTGGCACAGGTGCTTGATTTGACTGCAGCGTCTCCTGCAGTTTCTTGGCCGTCTTCACGAGGGACGAAAGGTCGCCCAGTAAACCTTTGCGCATTCGTCGTAATCCGACGTGAGCGAGAACGAGGGCAGAATCTCTGGTGAGGCACTGTGTCCTTTCCTATCATGATGTCAGTGCTATACTCTACGCGTCCAGTGACGTACACTTTACGTGTTAGGGAACTGCTTACCAGAAAGAATCGCACCCCTGCTATCATGCCCCTTACATAATCCTGTTTGGTGAAGACGACGAGATGGCCACTTTCACCATCGCGAACAAGATCCCACAAATGTGTCAGGGCATTCAGCAGATTTCGAATCGTTGCATGATCGTAGGCCTCGCAGTAGTTGGTGGGCAGCCAACCACGGGCGCCGGAGGCTAGAAGAGTTCCGTCTGCCCATCCATTGGGATGCACCGAGTGTACGAGGATTACATCGCCCTGGTTGATAGGGACAGTGATGGAGGATTCATCGGTCGAGGCTGACGATACGGTCGAGGTAGGATGGAAATGATAGAATGCGCGCAGGTAGTTGTGGAAGACTGGCTGCGCAGGTTGCCTGTGGGGAAGTCCTTCTCTTGACGTCCGGGGCGTCAGGGGTGGGGATATCTGCGAATGCGAATGTGGTTGTGACTTGATGGATATGGTGCCTCTCGAGGATGATTGTCGAACGTGGGATGAAGCTCTGCTCGGCGATCTCTTGGGCGACTTTTGGATGTTGAGGGGCGCCACCAATGCGCTCGCACGCTTATCCGTCTCTTCTCGCTCCAACATGTAGTCGGCCATGCTGGGCTTCAAGCAACAACGGGGCTGCTGAGTGAAGGAGTCGTGTTGTGAAGTTTTGATCCGTAGCGGGTTACTTGTACAACGTAACTCGTGTAGCGCGCCACGATGTCATTGATTCAACTGGCAACTCGTGCGGTTGGTCGAAGCTTCTAGTTCCGACGGTGCTCTCCTGTAGCGCGAGGCAAGGTTCCACGGGCGAGTCGCGAGATGATGAAGGGGGGGGAGAGACAGGCAAGGGTGTATGTATGGTGGTGGTGGTGGTGGTTGGTTGGCTGAGTGGTGTCAGTACATGTTGTTGTGATGGTGATGGTGGTGGTGGAGGAGGAGGAGGAGGAGGAGAAGGAAGAATGGTAGTAGGGCAAGAATGACAAAGGGCAAGAATGGAAAAAGGGCAAGAATGGAACAGGGCAAGAATGGAAGTGGGCAAGAGAATGTGACGATGGGAACTGGGAGCTGGAAGCTGGAAGCTAGGCAGACTGGAGCTGGGTGGGCAGCGTAAATCGGAAGGCACGTACCCGTGGGCGTGCTCTCGCAATAATTGACGATTGACTCGACGGCGCGATGCGTGTCTCAGGGTCCAATTGGCCGTGCAGGACGTCGTGGAGCGAAAATGGTGAGGCAGCGCGCTGTGCAGCGATGTCGTAGGGCAAAGTTTCCTTCCTGTAAAGGCCCTGTCTGGTGTTGCACTACGGCGAATGAAGTAACGGCTTCTTGAAACAGGCGCGGGACTCGAGCAACGCCGGTTGCACCTGGGGAGGGCCTGTAACTCTGTGGGTTTCTGTGCGAGCAACGATGCAGCAAGAAGGAGGGAGGTGTTCAGGCACGGGCTGCTTGTTCGTGGACGCGTGGTTCGTTCCCCAATGCCAGATGATAGATTTACCTAGACGTTGGGTACAAAAGGTAGATAGACACCAAGGAATAGAAGCAGCAGTTAGATGGATGACACGATGCAGCTTGTTTGTTGTTTTTTCTGCTCTGACGGGCGTACTATGTATATTGACGGAGGTACAAGTACCAACTTGGCACTTGGGAGTTGCGGGCTGCGGGCTGCAAGGGTACTCAACGGCCTGCTCGTTTCGAGGCCGGCAATGCAAGCGAGCTGGGGGGGACCGTGGAGGGTAAACGACGCGACAAAGAACGAGGGCTGGGGCGAGGGGGGGGGAGGGGGGGGCAGTAATTAGTGGGCGAGTGCGACTGCAGCCGTGTCTGTCTGTGATGATGATGGTGATGGTGATGGTGATTGTGATTGTGGGGGTGATGGTGGTGGTGGTGATGTTGGTGATGTTGGTGATGTTGTTGTTTTTATTGTTGTTGTTATTGTTGTTGTTCAGTCAGAGAGCCACCCACCACTTGAATCGAGAGAGCTTGAGTCGAGAACTTGAATCGAGAGCGAAACCCAGTGCACACAGGACACAAGACACAGAGACAGTGGACTCGCACCCGGCAATATCGACACACTCAAGTTACAGTAGTTATCGCAACCTGAACGACAGACACAACGGCCCGTGGGCCAAAACGGAGACGAGCAAGGGCTGTACAAGGACAAGGATACGCACTGAGCAGTAAAGCAGCAGAGCACAGTTGCTGCTGGGGTTACCGCCGTACATACACAGTAGATGCAGTGTGTACATGGTTACAGTAGCTCGACGCCATGCGAACGCGCTCCCCGGCGCCCTGTGGACAGCTCCCCGTCACCCTAGCTCCTTGCATCAAGGTCGAGGTCATTTAAAAAAGAGAGACGACCTCGCCGCCATCAAACTGGCCAGTGTTTGCTTCTCCGTGCGTGCCGGAACCGTTTCGAGGCCACTGCGTATCGAGACAACAGCTGGTCAGTCCGCACTGCATGGCCGCATGGCTGCATGGCTGCTGCATGGCTTGGATGGTTGCATGATTGACTGACTAACTGAGTGGATGGGTGGCGGCGGTGGTGGTGGTGGTAGTGGTGGTGGTGGTGGTGGCGGCAGCGGCTTCATCTTTGTAGTTAATTAGTCAAACATCACATACAGTACCGTACATAACACATCATGTACGATTGCTCACTCCTTACTGCTCGCGGCTCGCGGCTCGCTGCCCGACATACGGCTAGACATTACATACATTAAGTCTATGTAGCTATTCATCAGACAGCTGCACGTATTACATAGGCTACCTCCCCCCCCCCCTCCCCCTCGACGCGGCCGCCTGCATGGCGCGCCCCGCAGACACGCATGTCGACGTCCACTCCCCGCGCGTGCGCCGTCGTCGTCGTCGCCCTAGCCTTGGGCCTCCAATCACTCACCCGCCAAGCTGACCACCAATTCACCCTCTCACAGTCATTGGCTGTCTTTGACCATTTTATACTCAAACTTCAACGGCTAGCTGCAGTAGACTTATGTACACTACTTCGTATGTAATTAATCTTCCTCACTTCAAAACATGGCAGACCCTGTCGATCCTATCGGCAACAACCTTTTTCGCCAATTGTGCCAAGTGCCAAAAAGAAAGACATCTGCCCTCAGAGTTGCGTGTCAATCAATGTCAGGCCCTCCCGCCAAAGATGACTGTACCTACACGTTCGTCGTCGCTCATCACTGTCGTAATGCATCTTATTACCTAGATTCCTGCATTTCGGGACACCGAATCGCTAGTTCTGCGCTCAGATCCGCCTCCAGTCTCAGAATACGTGCTGCTTGTGTACATCAGGAGCGATAATAATACCACCTGATATTTCTGCAAACCATGTACGTCAAAAGGGATGATAATACCATCCCATATACCTAATATACCTGCAAACCACGTATATCTCGAGCGATAATAACATTACCTATTCCTACAAACCCACGTACAGTATGTACATCTGGAGCGATGGTAAGATACATTACCTACTGGGTCAGCATGGCTTTTTCTTTCTTTCGAAAAGACCCAAAGCACTATTGATTAATTACCACCCGCTCCCAACACGTCAAGAGTTGAGTGTACACAGTAATACGGCAAGTATGTAAGCAAACATGACAAGATCCATGGAGGATATCCTCCATACTGTATGTACATGTACATCCTGTACATACACACCCCAGCAACAATAACCTTGCAGGTCCGGCCGCAATGTCCCTCTCGCACCCGAACAGAGAAGATAACCCCACTAATTACCATAGTACACGTCTCTTCACGCGTCGTCGTCGTATTATCCACGCCTGCATTCTGACAGTTCTGGAGACGCAATTCCGAGTAATATTGCACGAAAAGACAGGCATGAAGAAAAGACAGGCATGAAAGAAAGAAAAAAAGACTTGGGGACACCTTCACTCGTGCATCATTATCCAATGGCAATGGGATGCCATGTTGGTCACACTTTCCGCATTGACCTAAGCCAAACTAGGACTGTTGATCTTCACTAGTCAATTATCCACTGCACTGCTCAAGTCACCAGTAAAAGCCAGTAAAAGCCAGTAGAAGCCAGTAAAAGCCAGTAAAACCAGTAAAACCAGTAAAAAGATGGAAAACATGCGACTTGGTGGTTACCCAGCATACTGGTCATGTCAGGTCCCCTGTGCTGTGCAACGAGGATAGATAGCATCGAAATGCATGCACGCGAGGGACAAGCCGGCACACTGCATTCACCCGACGCCCAACGCCCGACTACGGGTGTCTCTTCCCGCTGCGAAGTCGCTATACCGACGGTGACAATTTCCTGATCCCATGCCCACGCCGACTTGTACGATGAGGATGAGGATGAGGATGAGGATACACGGCGCGGGTCTGAAACGTGTACACACACTCCAACGGGTCGGCGGAGCTATTATTCAATAGTGTATGCGGCGCAGGCATCCCATCGTTACTATGTGAAAGAAACGGGGCCAACTTGCATCAGCTCCATGATCAATTGGCGAGCGTCCATGACCAGTCAAGTGCCATTAACGAGTGTGTATGAACTGTCAAGACACCAGCTCGGGTGCTTGCCTCGCACGAAACATGCGAGCAAGGCCAAATACAGACAAAGTCCGGCTGGCTGTGCCGCATCTCCTTGGCAATCTCTCATGTACAATACATCACAGTACTTACCCTCCATTCTCCCTTCTCGTGGAAGAAAAGGAACAAATGGCCGACCCGCTGCATTGGGCCTGCCGATACAGCAATAAAGCATATATCCTCATCCGATAACCAAATCGTACATGTCTTCAACAAGCAAGACCACTAATTACAGAGTACATTACTCGTAACACCCCAGCCACCCGCACTTCCGGCTCGTATCCCATCCGCTTCGCCACGTCTTTCTTTCCTACATATATAATTATGTATGTAAGTATATTCGGGGACCCCAGATTTTCCACCTCTACCCTGCCACCCACATTGGCTGTTCAATAATACGACACCACGACATCACGATATGCAAAATCATGTTGATGGACTTGGCGTCGATCGTTCTTGTAGCTCATCCCCCCCCCCTTCTCTCCAAAGGGGACTATCCCTGTAGATCCTGTCCCGTACTGTAGGCGCTATTGCCGTGTTAGGACCGCCGTCTCTATGCATGGTTGAAACGGGTCACGATACAAAAGGTTTCTTCCTTCATCATCCTCGCAAGGATGCCTTTTATCGATGCGGAGAAGGCACATCATCTGCCTCTATGAGTATTGTACTGTAGCTTGAACCACTCACTCACTCACTCCACAACACAGCACAGCACAGCACAGCACAGCACCAACTTCGACCATGCATCCATGCATCCATACATGCAACCGTCTGGCAGCAAAAGCCGGGTCCGTTTTCTTAATCCTCCATGTACAAAGGTATCAAGTTGGGTCTTGCAGATCTGTCCTTTGATAGTTGTTCCGTCTAGCGTCCAAGGCAACACTTTCTCAATCTCATCATGATCATCTTCGCAAATAGTATTACATACTCAGGTCTTCGTCTGCGCCCCCCGAGACCTTTTCACAAGCTCAACATACCTACATAGGTATTATCGTCTTCCCTTAAGCACGCCATTTGCATTTGGCAATATGTAGGTAAATCCATTCCCTTCGGCCCGTATCCGATAGCTCCTCATCACTTCTTCTTGACTTTGCCTCTCCGCACCTAGTTTGCACACTGGAATTTGCCGAAAAACTCGGCCAATGCTTTCCCTGGTCAAAGGATTCGCAAACACTCGCTTCCGGGGAAGTGAGGTTCGACTAACCCTGTGGATGACAATCGATAAGAGACACACGTGCATCAGCGCTGTCACGTTGCTTGCTTCGCATGTCATGCCCTGTCAGAGAGTCTCGCTCACAAGGATACGCACTCGGCCCCTCGTCGCAAAAAAACCGCCTAGCACCTGCCATGGCGGCTCAAAAAAAAACTATGGGCTTGAGGCTTATCAATGGCTTGTTGACTCATTCTATCGCCCGTCTCCGAAAAGACGCATTTTTCTGTGCGAGACGTGATTGTGATGGAAAGAGATTTTCATCGGCAAGACTTTTAACCTAGGTTGTATGTACATACATGGTCTTCTTTTTCATGGAAGGAGAAGATCGTTGACCAATGCGAATCCCACGCGTTCGTCCAAATCACCAATGTGTAAACTAGGCACATTATGTATGAGCGATCACGCTACCTCTCCAGGGTGTGTTTGTAATTTCGGCTTGGATGCACTGTTCACGGTGCGTCGATAGCCTGCAGCGACAACGACGGCGACGACGCTCAATGCCCAACGCTCTCCAACGCCCTTGGACGCCTTCGAGACGCCAAAATCCTTCCACTCGGTCTCCTCCATGGAAAAGGATGCATTCACCCACGTACAAGGTCTTGGCCTGGCTAGCCCCGAATTTGGGCGGCTTCGAAACTACCCTTTGTTACTTCGAACACGAGGCTGCAAGAGCATTTGACATGTACATTTGTGTACACAAAACATTCACCCTGCTAGTTCTATCATGGCCGAGAGTGCATGATGGAAGTCTCCTACAGAACGCCCTGTGTGCCAAGGTCGACCGACCCCACTCTGCTGCAGCCCTGTCTCTCTCGCGTCTTTTGACCTTTTCCTGCATATTTGAAATATTTTGTTATTTTGCTCCTTTGATATTACACGCAAGCTCAGTTGTAGTATTATCATGTCTACGCTAACGAAGGAGCCTTCAGCACCGTTGAAAACATGCGGGAGTTGAATGACGACACAGGGACAAATTCCACAGTGTCGGTTTTACCGAATAGCAACTCGATGCAGTTTTTGAATCTGCATGTCTTTCTTCATGACGGGGCCAGCTCTGACTCGACAAGGCCCAGCCAAAAAAAAACCCCCCCCCCCCAGAGATCAGATGTGCACACTGCGTTATCGTTGGCGTTCACTCGATCGTGCAGTGCAGTGCAGCATGCAGGTACCAGCTCGCCGAAGCTTCCCATAGGCCCCCCTCCCCAACTTGACCTTCAGGCAGCATTGCACCAAGCGCAATGGGTTGCCCTTTATTATTTTATCTACATACATACATATATACATACGAGAAGAAAAATAAAATCTTCCTTTCCTATTCGAGAGAGGTGCATGGAGGCCCGAAACGCCACTCGCTGCAAACTGACCATTGTCTTGGGTGGTCCACGTGTGTGTTTTAATAATTAAGACTGACATTATTGAAAGCGCGAATAATCCCACAGTACCTAGTCGATATGCATGTACATACATACTGTAACATATGTACGTACATATACAGACAGCTCTATGTGTGATATGTCACAGGTGACAAGAACATTTAAAGTCGCACACAAGCTATCTATCTGATCACATGTCAAAAGGTCCCCAGTATCGATATCCATCATTATCGATAATACTGTATTTTCCCAACCTTTTTTTTTTTTCCCACGAATAATTTTTCCCCCTGCCCCCCCCCCCCCCCCCCGCGTACTATTTATTTATCGTATAATACTGTGTACATACATAGGTAACCTTTTCCACCTTTTCTACCTCATTTACTAATTTACCTATTATGTATCCTATTTCGTCCATCTATGTACACAGTAATTAATACATACATGGTAATAATTAATCCTTAGTTTTTTTTATCATGCAAACCCGCTCCAAATAATTAATATCAAATTTCACAATAACACATCCCTTACCTGTGTGCGTTTCAGGGCCCATGATTCCCGCTTCCAACTTCCCCTTTCCCATCCCAACACACACACACCATCCAACAACCAGCTCACCTTGGGAACCTCTCTAATAATAAATCTATTTTAAGCCCCTAATTTTTTTTTGGCATACCATACATATGTACATACATATTGTTCCCCAATAAAGCCTTCCTTCCTACTTCCCCGCCCCACTCCCCCCCCCCGAGATCAGAGTACATATGTATGTAGGGGTATGTATTGTAATACCTAAATTATCAGTCCTGCAATCTTGGACCACGGACGACGCCGCACTCTTGCTTTTTTTTTTTTTGGTTGTTGTTGCTTTGCCTCTTTTGTTTTTTTCTTTCTTTCTTTCTTTCCTTCTTTCCTTCTTTCCTTCTTTCCTTCTTTGGCTCCCGTCCGCCCCGTCCGCCCCCCACCCCACCAATTGCGTCTTTCCCTTTTTTTCCTTCGTACGAGGACAGGGAATGAATATGGCGCTGCGGGAAGGCGCTGCCGTATGTACATGTACGGGCTTTTTATGACACGGCTTGTGCCTTGTTGGTCGAGATTGATTGATTGCCTGGATGGGGTAGATGGAGGGTTTTGCTGTTGATGGCTGATATAGAGTACCCCTGCTGCATAGTATCTACATACATACATACATATGTACATTACATATACATACATATAGGGTGGCAGCGGAGGGTAGCAGCGTCGAAAGGGGGGGGGATACAGTCCAGTGTGTGTGTCTGTGTGGGGGAGAAGGGGAAGGGATAATTGTCACGTGCAAATGCAGCAGTGGTGCTTCAAATAATTACAGTCTGTTTTTTTTTCTTTCTTTCTTTCTTTCTTTCTTTCTGCTGTTAATTAGTCTACTCACTGCCGTCGTCGTCGTCGTCGTCGTTGTATTTATTCATTCTCATACATATGCACCCTTGATTGATATATGTGTGTGTGTGTGTCTGTGTGAGAGAAGAGTGTCAATGTACGTGTGGTTGTTGTGCAAGTAATTACCATGGACACGTACGTAGGTATTTTTAATTATTTTGTTTGATCTTATTAATTACTGCTCGCTCGATGCATATGATTCCGAAAACATCGCCATGTAACATACATACATACATACATACATACATACATGCATGCAGAAAGGAAGAAGAAAAGAAAACCGGGTAGACGGGTTCCCACCCATTCTATTCTATTCCACTCTTTCTTCCCCCCCCCCCCCCCCCCCCCTCCTTCTTTCCTTTTTTCCCCCTCTCTGGAACACACCCACCTACTACATACTTCCTGACTGTACTGTACTGTACTGTACTACTGTACCAGAATACGAGAACCAACTAACAGTCCTAAAAATCTATCGTGTCTCTGTCGTACATACATATACATACATACATACATACGTAGTGATGAGTGGGTCTTTCCACACCAACGAACCAACGAACCAACGAACCAACGAACCAACCAACCAACCAACCAACCAACCAACCAAGGGGCTATATGTATGTAAGCTTTTAGTCTTTTATCTTTTACTTGAAATAATTATACCCCTCTCTTTGTATTACTGTACTGACTGTACTTTGGCCATGACTAGAGTAGGTATTACAAAGGTAAATTAGTAATAAGGGAGGGAGTCAGGGAGGGAGTCAGGGAGGGAGTAAGATCAGATCAGATCAGATCAGATCTGACGTGTGCGAGTGACGTCTGTAAGTACTCCGTAATGTAATTACTCTAAGGTCCTGTCAAATCTGCCAGATTAGGTCAGATGGGAAGGTTTGGCATTTGTGCATGACATTGACAGGTCTTGTTGGAACGAGGGGAATTTATTAAATTCAAATCTCTTCTCTTTTTTTTGGATTTCCTTCTTCATACATACGCATATCCATATTATCTGTAATCACAAGGGCTTCGATGTTGTTCTTGATTATCAACCACACAGCAAACATTCTTAAACGGAAAAGGATTGGCTATTATTATATGAAATCGGAATTGCAAATTTGCCATCTCAGAACGACTCGACTCCTCAATAAAGTGACGCGTCTTTCATATCCATTGTGCGGGGGGCCTGGGGACAATAATCGCTCATCGCTTTCAATACAAACCTTCCCCCTCATAATCAGCCTCGAGCAGCGTTGATGCCCGTCCCCTAGCGCCACATCCGTGGCAATCTCAGTTTAGAAGCACCATAACGGGAATGTTTTCGCGCCACCCCATACTTCAACCCCCCCCCCATATTGCACAGACTGTAGCCACCACGACAGCACGTGTTTCTCGGATTCGAGGGGTGTGAGACTGACCCCTCGGCGAACGCGACCGACCCCTCAGACAGCGATTTTCCCTCTTTGTGCGCCTCAGTCACACCACAGGGTGCCCCTTCTCCCATCGTTACTCGTGGTCCTGGAGCCTTGCTTTTGCCCCAGTGCTACAACACGTGTCTGACATTCCATCATCCACCTGGCATAGGGTCCTTCCTGGGACCCGATTTCGGCCAGGTAACCATGTCTAGCATGACTCTGAATCCTTTACGCTACTCTGTAGAGCCCGCATCGTGACTCGGCGCCCACATCCGGTCCGGTGTAAAATGTATGAGATGAGTTGCAGGATTGTGATAGGATTGTGATAGGCAATCCGCCATGAGAATCGTGGGCGGGGTAATTTAGGATGGGATTCATGTGAGGGCTTCGGTTACTTTGCCAACAAATCTCCAGTAGCAGATGAATCATGCGTTGTGATGTTGTGTTACTGCAGATCGGAGCATCGTGACGTCTTTGTGTGTGTAGAAACGCCCTCCGTGTCGGTAGAGAACAACAAGATGACAACTCTCATTGCATGTCCATTTCATCGTCATCATAATCTTCTGCTGTCCCAGAATATCCGTTTTCTCGCTGCTCTCCGTCCTTGTCTTTCTTTTGCTGCTCGCGTGAAACTGTGATTTTCCTGTCAAGCTGTCAGTTTACTTTTCACAGCAGTCAAACTTCGAAACGCCCTCGCCTAACTATGCGACCTCGACTCACCTTAGACCATCTATGACTCCGGTAACGAATGCTCTGCCTTCTGCCACTTCCATGCCCCCAACACCATTCATACTGATACCGCCCTCTGAATCCAGAACCTCTACGCCCTGTCGAAGTTTTGCCATCCTCACTTCTCTCAGCCCTCGCAGCAATTTTCGCACATTATCTGGATCTTCAAAGTCATCTGTTGCAGCCTCTAATAACATTTCCCCTAACTCTAGCCAGTGGTATGGAAGGGCATCTGGTGCCGCATTATCCGTCGAGCTTGGGAGGAAAGGCGGAGAGAACGGGAGCGTGTTCTGTGACGGAAGCGGGGGCAATCGTGGAGGGGGTGAGAACCCCTGTTCGTGTGTAGTTTCGTGATCTAGGATAGCAGTCAAGGAGTGAGGAGAGAGCCACGGTGGGGGGAGGATGTTCGCGCGGCGTTGGCGCTTGAGTAGAAGGGCAAGCCAGAGAGGTAGAGCGGTCCTATGCGGTGGATTGAGAGGCGGCAGAGGTCCCTGAATCATACATGAGCTTGAATCACAATTCAACCTAAACGCTTGATCCTATGTGGTTCTAGAGGTGGGATTTTTTGGCGGGGCAGACTCACTCCTAGCAATTCCAATCTCTCGAGTCTTTGGCGCGGAACGACAGTCACGAGTTCCATCTCGCACAGGAAGGCAATTTCTGGGGGCGTCAGCCCCGGTGGGAGAGGCAATGCCATGATAACGACGCGTGAATAAGTAGGTTAGCTCTGGTGTTGAGGTTGTGATATAGGCCGTCATATAGCGTTGGAAGGTGGACGCGTCGGGCTAAAATAGCCGACCGCGTCTAGACTGGTTCGGGAAGAGCCTGCTGTCCTCTCTTTTCTACTCTGTACACTCCAACCTCACACTCACAAGATCTCCATAGCACCATTCGACGTTACTACGGCGGTACTGTGGGAGACAAAATGTCATATTTTCCACAGAAATGGCCGGCATTGTTTGCTCTTGCTCTACTCGTGAGCATTGTTGGAGCTTGGTACAATCTAGTCTCTAAAAATGTGCCTGACCCCTATCTCGTGAGTACCAAAGAAGAGTGAACATTAATGTGATTTCAGACATGTCTAACCGTGAGTTAGGACGAAGTTTTCCATGTACCACAGGCGCAGAGATACTGCAATAATGACTATACTTGGGACCCGAAAATAACTACTCCACCAGGCCTGCAAGTACTCCCTCGTCAATTGCGAAAGTAGATAGGTCTGACCAATATAGCTACTTGTTGAGCTTACTTGTGAACTCGACATTTGGATATTGTAGTACTTCTTCTCTACGTGCATTGAACGTCGGGGCCATCTGTGTTCTGTTCCTCGTGGCGTACGACACTCTGCGGGTTCTCAACCGCAGACTACTTCATCGAGGGAAAAATGGAGACGTGGACACTGAGCGACTTCAGAACACTGCAGACGATCCACAGCTCTTACTCGACGCTCATGCTGCCCTAAACATCAGCCTTTTCCCTCCGCTTTTCTTCTTTTCTAGTCTTTATTACACAGATGTGATCTCAACGCTTGTCGTTCTTCTAAGCTACAACCTCTTTTTGAGGAACAAGAAAGGACAGAGTAAGATCTGCCAAGGCATCATTTCTGTCTTCATTGGGGCTGTCGCCCTTTCATTTCGACAGACGAACATCTTCTGGGTTGCCGTATTCCCAGCAGGACTCGCTCTTGTCGAAACACTGAAGAATGCCAATGAGTTTTTGGAAACGACGAACAAGCGGTCCGTCAAGGCCGATGATGCAATGAGTATCGTCAAAAGGAGCTGGAGTGGCGGCCATGTTTATGATTTATCTATTCAGGACGCTGGTCTAGCAGGTATGATTTACCTCTTATATACTGAATTGTTGATAGAGAACTAATGCGGGGCAGATTGCGTTTTGTTCCCGATTTCGATTGCCCTCGCAGCGCTTGGTAAGCCAATCGTGGTCTTGAAGGCTGTTCTTCCATACATCGTTCTATTAGGACTCTTTGCCAGCTTTGTTGTTTGGAACGGCGGCGTAGTGCTTGGTAAGCCACATCGTGTCTACATGCTGCTCCAGAAACTGACCCGCACAGGGGACAAGTCTAATCACGTTGCCACTATCCACGTTCCGCAGATGCTGTATCTCTGGCCATACATTGTCTTTTTCTCCATTCCTCTTACTTTTGTCTCGCTCGTTCGACCTGTTCTTCATCTGTTTCCCGAAAGTCCACTCAAGACGTTTTTACAAAACAATCTGGCTGGCTCATCTGGAATTTCCGCCCCAGCAATCATCTCCACTTGCTTGTTCACCATCGCAGGCCTAGGTGCAGTTCACTTCAACACCATTGTCCATCCGTTCACTCTGGCAGACAATCGACATTATGTGTTCTACGTCTTCCGCATACTGCGTCGTCATTCCGCTCTAAAGTACCTTGCGGTTCCGTTCTACTACATCTGCGCCTGGATGGCAGTCGTAACTCTTGGATCTACATCAGAGCACACAGTCAAAGTAGCACAGGAGCCAAAGGATGCATATCCAGTGGACGATGAGACGGAACGTCAGCCTTGCCAATTGAGCTTCGTCATAGTGTGGCTGATTACTACGGCACTCTCCCTTATCACCGCCCCGCTTGTCGAGCCAAGATATTTCATTATCCCATGGATTATCTGGCGGCTTCACGTACCCAACATTGGCGCCTCACTCTCTCCTAATCGGTCAAGAGGAAAAGGGACATACGACCTGCGTCTATTCCTCGAAACGGCATGGCTTCTTACCGTAAACGCCACAATAGCATACAACTTTCTGTACCGGGGATTTTCGTGGCCTAATGAGCCTGGGAAAGTTCAACGTTTCTTGTGGTAGAGTGTCATTGAGAGATTACATGACAGCCAATCAAAACATATCTTACGCGACAGCCTCACGGGTATTCAGCCAGATTTACCTGATGCATAGTGAGGCGATAGTTTCCCACACGTATTCATCCTGGACGAACTCGAGGCAGCCTCTTAAATTCAGCAACGTTGCGCCGGAGGACGGTTGCCTAGAGTGTACAGGTTTGCAGGACTAATTAGTCTATTAATCCTAGCACGAGAACGGAACCTTGAAAGCTAAGATCGCGCATCTTGAAACAATCAGTTTAAAGGCAGAAAGAAATCTTGTATTTGTACGTCGTGAGTTTTGTAGACGGTCGAAGGGGCGTTAGAATAACTGACGATAGAAGCGGACGAGCTCAAGTAACAATCACAGCCATTACTGTTGTAATTCTCGTTGTAGTCATGACCGGCCATTCGCAAGGCTCTAAAACGCCGTTGCCGCTGCGAGTTGACAAAACCTGCATACTACGATGCGTGTCACCTAAAAGGACACCTCGTTGCTGCCGGCGTCCTTCTCTGGCCATGGCTTACCCGATGGCGACACGTTTGCAAGAGGCTCATCTAGGGCTCTCAGCGAGGGCGTTGGGCGAAATCCCCCAACGTACTCATACGTAGAAAGAGTTTCTTTTGCCGGCGTAAAAGAGAGCGCTCTCGCCTCCTGCATTGGTTTACTTTCCACAATACGGCGTCTACATTCTACATTCTAAGCATAACCTTGCACGACCGTCTTTCCACTGCCATTAGAAACGCTTCGTTTTTGTTCGTCGCCCTACTTCGGACCAACTGTCTTTCCTCTTCTGTGGCCATGGAACATTTGGTAGACTGCGTATTCTATAACGCCGACAAACAATCTCTAGGCAACATCCAAGACCAATCAGGTCAAGCCGCGTATGAATACGAATGGCTGCCCAATCCGGATTCTGGAAACTTGTACTCACCACATGCCCCGCTCGGTCCTCAAGCCGATGGAGGCGACTATTACTATATCCCTCCTCTACTGGACCCTGGGTCTCTAGGCTTGGTGGACTTGGATACTTTCCAACCCCCAAATCTAAATGAAGTTCCCGACAACAAACATTTCAACCTAAACCCGAATCATTTGGTGAGCTGCCTCTCCCCTGCAGCTCCACTTGGCCATTATACTTCACGTTCAGAACTACATCGTTTTCGACACGTATCTACGTCTATGCTGACATATATTGTAGAGCAGCAGCGAGACCAGAACGCCTTATGATGGCTGCAATCTATTAGCTGATACCACAAGTTCGCGAAACACGATCGCGTCTAACGGCTCACACTCGTCGAACTTGATATCACCCCGCCAGGACCACTCGTTGTGGCACAACAAACTTCCATTCATGCCGCCAAGCCCATCCTCGAGGGATGATCATAGTTTGGAGTGGTTGGAGAATACCCTGACCGATATTGTGTCCGTATATGGCAGAACGTCACACGAGGCTGTGCCATCTGTCACAGGCAAGAGGTCTCGTGATGCGCCGAGATCCCATCTTGCTGGCTCGAACAAGCATCCTCCACGCTCAAAGAAGATCGCCAGGGGAAATACCCATCTCCAAATATCAGAATCGAGACAACATCAACCTGACCCTGCATCCCATACTCGTATTACAACGAACGTCAGGAATTTCCAGAGCCCTCAAATCGCCAACAATTTCAATCTACCACGAGCAGACACCGGCGACTTGACAAAGAAGCAGAAGCTGTTTGTTCGACAGTGGATTGAGAATTTTGTTGACCGGGAATCCCGATCTTTTCCAGCCAACGAAGAAGTCAATGCGCTAGCTACACTCATACATTCGTCTCCACAGATAATATTGGAATATATCCACAACAAGTTCGCCCTGACAAGAACTTCGTCTGCTACATCTGGGTATTCTTTCAAAGAGAAAAACCGACATTTGGGCGCCAGTCTTGATGCGGTTGAGAGATACGTCATCGCTTGTCATCGCCGTCGTGCTCCAAACGATGGTCGACGGAAGATCAACATAGGACCATATCGGTGTACTTATGGCTGTGGGTATCGAACGAAGCGTCCATTTGATTGGAGACGGCATGAAGAAACACATGAGCCCCAGGAGCTGTGGCTATGCCACTTTTGTCGTCAAAATGAACATCAGAACCCTTTCCTTGTGAACAGAAAAGACAAATTCTTGAGTCATTCGAAAAGCGCACACAAGGACTGGGATCCGGAACAAGTCTCGATGATGTCAAAACTTGACTTTCACGCCAAATTCGACCCTAAATGTCCAATTTGCCCTGAAACAACCGACTCATGGAACGACCGATGCAAGCACATCATCAGACACTTCGAAGACGATATTCATGGTGGCACGCAAGGATCAACTTCACAACCCAAGTCGGTGGAAAGAGCCGAGAACACATCCGATGAAGAAGGAAGCGACCTCGATACCCCATCTGACTCATCGGAGTCATCAGACGATGAAGAGAATGATCAAGGAAGCCCTGATTCAGGCACCGACGGAAGAGATTCAACGGGCGGCTCCAATGGAGGGTACACTGCCAATGGGCCATCTACACACAGAGGCTCCAGTACTGGCCAGGGGGGCAGATCTACTGAGAAAAGCACCTCATATGGATCATATTCAGGTATGAATTTCATGGCACATTTTCGACATCAATACTGTAGCCTTCTCAGTGGTTTCGAGGAGGTAATCAAGGAGACATGCCGTGGTAACAGACCCAGTTTGAAGTCATCCCAGCAAATGTTGGCTTACAAGATTGGGCACATACTTTTTGGTACCTCCAAGATTGCACCAATATCCTGGTTGGACTCAAGCCTTTCGTTCAATGATCCTTCCTCGCTAATTGGTGCACCTGTGGAGAAACAACTATCACCTGGGCAGAATCTGGCCTCCCTGGACCGGGCGTTGCCTGGAATACTCGTTCTCATGCAAAGCAGAAGCTACATGGACCTTCACAGACACCCAAGGTTCACAAAGGGGATAAAGCGTGCGTTGCGTGATCCACTCGCACATTACAAAGCCCGTGGAAAGCTTATACCTTGGATAACACCAATACGAGGACAGTCTACGATCACGGTACGAAGACTTTGGGCTATCTACAAGTGCATGTTGCAGAACAGAGTCGACATTCGACCTTTGATGCATCTTCTTGTTAAGCGTGTTCGAAAATCTTTGCGAGAGGGTAACACCACGACCCATCCCGATTGTATGCTGGACAGCAATATATCTCCCCTGAGTTTGTTCCTTTCCAGTCTTTTACAGGAAAATGATCCACTTCGAAGGCCTCTTTACGGGAATACGGCACGGTGCGGAAAGACGCCGCTTTGTGATGAGGAACTGGAGGACGAGGCTGCACCCGAGGAAAAAGAACAGCCCAAGGACACTGGGTACGAATCTCAACTCGTATCCGCTAGATACACATCTGCTTGCGTTATCAAGAAGAATTGGTCATCTGTATCATTTAGGCCATCCAATGTCCCCACGCCTGATATCAAATTTCCCGATCTGGTCACCGATTCGTTTGCCTTTTCTATTCCACCGCCAGCTTACCATGTTTCCATGTTATACCCGGTGTCTGTACCTGTACCCGTACCTGTACCTAATAGTCCAAATCAGCCTCAGGCCTTGATGCAGGTGGCTGGAATAACGGTTTGATGCCCATATACGAACTAGCCAGCCTTCACTAACCATTTATAGGACAATCTCGGAAAAGTCGGAATGAAACAACGTCACGGGACTCGGCTTACTGCGCCGCCCACTGCCTTAGCGCAGAGATTATGTTACACATGTGGCTCGAGATTCGTGGCACCGCGCTTGGACCTTGTTGGGTGTTCTCACATTCGCTGTGAAAGGTGCAGCACGTTCGCTCGTGATGTTCCGAACAGCCGGCCATATTCCAATCTGGCTGGCATAGGGAGTCACTTGCTTCCACCTGCATATTCCTTTCAACATGTTCCCGTTGCTATCTCTGCCGGTGATCCACTTAAAGAAACATATGCGGAAAACACGGTGTTGAACCTTGTCAATGCCTCAAACGTCAATCTTGACCGCAGTGTCGAAGATAGATTTATAGAGGAGCTCCCCTCGCCCTTTGATCGAATTCACTTGCGAGCACAGTACCCTCACTCCAGCCTCGAAACTTCATCACCAATCTCGACCGTATCAGCAGTCGTATCAGCAGTCGTCAACACTCGTCTACAACACGAGGCATCAGATCCAAAAGCTTCCATTTCGACGTCATCAACGTCACCACCCTCAGCGAGCCCCCAGTCTAAGCGAGTCAAGCTCGATAGCCATAAGCGTCTTCGTCAGGACCGCCGCAAGAACAGACAGTTCATTTCGAGCCGGAGCAAACAAACCGTTCGTATCACACAACAACAGGCGATGAATGACCACAACACCACCAACCAGCTTGACCATCGAGACATAAACTCGAGACTTGATCGTATTAAAAAGTCCGAATCCCTCCCAAACAATGGAGATTCTGTCTCTCGAATCCAACAAGCCGGAACCCCCGGAACCTCCGGAACCTCCTCCTTTGACGACTCTGACAACAGTGTCTTCGCCGAACTTCCAGCATTCTGCAAGAGCAAGACGTCATCCACGACCGGAAGCAACGAGGTGTCCCGACTCGAGGTTATGCGCAGCATTCCTACCCCCGCTACAAACAGAGAGTCGGTCGAGGTTGAGCCAGGGGAGTTGTCGAAGCCGAGCATCAGGCGCAGGAGGGGAACAAACGATAGCTCGAAGAGCCACAAGGAATTTCAGTACTACGGTCGACACGCCAACAGCTGGTTGTTCAACGACTTCAGCATCTCAGGCCACGTTAGGAAGGGATGGGTCAAGGTCTTCTCGTCGAAGAGTGAGGGTGATGAGTAGAGCCCGAGATGAGGAAACCGTCAATTCAACAGACATTGAGGAAGTCGCATCAAGGTGGCCCAATACAATTTTATTAACTATTCAGCGGCCTTTTTTCCGCATCCGTGTTATCTATCCTCCTGCTTCGTGTATTATGACAACGATTGTCGCAATGTTTCGCACCGTTGGCCAGGAAATCCCGGTCCTTTCATCCCGCCCACTGCACTGCGCCTCGTCCCTCCCACTCAAGTCCCGCAGCCCCCCGCGCGATATCATGTTACCCCTCATTCCACCCAATACTCTGTGATGTCTGCCTAGATGTGTCGCACATGTCCTATAACAATCAAGCTATGTAATGTACTGGGAATCAAGAAAGCCATATGATATCCGCCCCAGACTGGGCATTTCAGTTGCCCTTAACGGTCACCGGTCTCGTCTCACCTTGTCTCGCGTATCTCTGCAGCCTTTGGATAGATGGATATTAGTCGAATGGTTGGCTACCCGTATCACCACCATGTTTGACCTCTGCTCCGATCGACTTTTGGAATGCGAGGACCGGTTTTCAGACCGGAATGGACATCGTTTTGTCGAGACTTGGGATTGTGGTGTAAGTTGGCTTAATGAAAATTAATGAAAGCAGTTCTAACCGTTGATGTTAATAAACGATACAGGATGACGGCACGCCAATGTACTACCGATCGGGAGAGTTGAAAGGAAAGGAAATTGCCGGCTGGGTCAACGAGGTAGGTTATACAATCATGTGACATGTAAAGCTCGCCGTTGACTTACAGTATGAGGTGCAGGGACGCTCTGGGAACGGCCCAGTTCGATCCATGCTGAGAGTTTTGCTCTGTCCAAAACCCGCCGGCAAACCTTCGAGTGGCAAACTCCCTTTCTCCCGCTCTACTTACGACTCACTGGCCAAGGCATGGCGTGTCCCATCGACATTTCTTCGCGCAGTGACGCAGAAATTGTCAATCGTGACACAATGCGCTGTGGCGCCGAATAGTCCACCTAGGTGGCATCAAGCGGGTACCTATGATATCTTACACAATGAGCGAGGGACCAGCATGATTTCCGACCAATCCAGAAGTCTGCTAGTCAGGGGCGATGTGGATTGGACCTGGGACTACACTCTTCTGTTGACATTTGATCCGACGACACGCACTACATACGTTCTCATCGTTGGCCTGACAGCTACGGAGATCGATCTAGTGCATTCGTATATATCCTCAGCGGCTCTTAACTCGCCACCTACTCTCTCGACCCATCCAATGCTTATACCGACCATTCTCCTAGATTTGGCGACCGACGACACTTCATCACTGCTCAAAGTGCGCATCAATCTCCTCGCTCAGATCCAACAACAGACGGGCATGGATCGATACAATTCGCTCAAGAGCGCAGCTGTGAGCGGGAGGACTACTAGTATTGGGGGAAGAGAGAAGGATAGGCAGGAGCTGGATCTCGACGCGGTCATGTTGAAATTGACGTGTCTGAGTGATTGGGTAGCTGCCCAGAGAGGATTCGTCGGGATCCAAGGCCGCATTGTCCAAGTTGTCGGAGAAATGCTGGCAGCAGATGATGGCATTCCAGAAACCCGTAGCGCACATGACGACGACGACGACGACGAGTCGCAGGCCCGGCGGATTGTGCACATGTTCAGGGAGAGATTGTCGTTCGTAAAGGAGAGTCTCGTCGCAGCTGAGCACAAGTGCCAATATCTAGAGAGAAGCATCAACGCACAGGTTCAGACTGTAAGGTTGGCAGCAAGCCCTCACATTCCAGGTCCCTGCTAACGGCAATAATTGGAAGATCTACTCGCTCATCGGCCAAAAGGACAACAGGCTCAACATCCTAGCCGCAAACTCGTCGTGCCAGATCGCATCAGATTCGCGCCGAATCGCTATCCTCACACGACGGGACAGCACCGACATGCGCATCATCGCTGCCGTGACCTTGATCTTTCTCCCTGGAACCTTCGTCGCGACAGTGTTTTCCACAGGCATGTTCGATTGGGGAGGCGACAGTCAAAGTCCAGGTCCAGACTCTGAAGGTGCTGGAGGAGGGAATAACAAGATAGTATCGAGCTACATCTGGGTGTATTTCATGCTCACGGGCGTTCTGACCTTCTTCGTACTCGTGGCCTGGGTGCTGTTCTCTTGGGTACAGAACAGGAAGATGATGAAGCAGTTTGGATTTGATCCTGAGCAAGGGGGTGGACTGGATATTGGGAGTGAGAAGAGGCAGGATACTGATACTACGCTCGTGGACGGAAGAAGAGCGGGACGTCGCGCGAGGGTTTGGGGCGAGTTTGAGAGATGGAGAGAGCAAGCAGGAGGGTCGTTGAGATGGTGGCGGACAACGAAGAAGGAGGAGGAGGAGGAGTTCCACAGAGTTGCTATGGAGCTCAAAAGCGCCTGAATCAAGCCTTCGCCGAGCTGAACTTTTCGCCTTTCGTTCCCAGCCATATCTGAGAAACATCACCTGATCAGCCACTTCTATCCCAGGAACGTCTCCCTCACTGTGACGCTCTCTCTCTCTCTCTACTTCCGTCCAGAACAAGCCTCTTCGCTGCCACTCCGGAAATCACGAATCCAACCGTGTCTTCAAAAAGTCAGGTTGAATTAATTTATCAAGATCTGCAACATCAGCCCATCTCTCCAACTCATCCACGACCGTCTTTGCACTGCCCACGATTGCGAGCTTTCGTCCCCTTCTCATCGTCGGCTCTAGGGGGTTAAAAAAAAAGTCTGTCTGTCCAACCCCATCACTACTGACCTAACTAACAGCGAGCAAGCCGCAAGCCGCAAGCCGATAAATCGAAAGTCGTCCCTCGTCTGCATACCTAAAAGTCGAGAGCTCGTATGTATACCGCCCGCCCCAGTCTCTAATAAAACAGAGCCAAGCGCAACCATTTCATCCTCCCATTACCATACCAAGGATCTCTAGAAAAAGAAAGAAAGAAAGAAAGAAAAAAAAAGGTCGTCCCACTAATAAAATTATACACAAGCCTTTCCCCGTCCATTTTCACAGCCGCCCGGGTGACGATGCACACACACACACACACACACACACACACACGGGCGATGATGTAATTAATTATCTCTTAATTACAGATCAGATGATGATTTGATTCAAAATAAATAGTAATTACAGTAATTAATACTGTACAGTACAGTACATACTTCTTCTCCCTATCGCCTATCGGTGCTGACTAATAAATTAACTAAACTAAACTAATTAATCCATCAATTAATAAACCTATTTATTCCTATTTATTCCTATTTATTCCTATTTATTCCTATTTATTTATTTATCAAATAATGCATAGATCCTTCTCGCACGGGGAGGGAAGCTCGCACGGCAAGGCAAGGCAAGGGAAGGGAAGGGGGCCGCACAGCTGGTGCGTGCGGCATTGACGTTTGACGTTTAACGTTTGATGTAATTAATTATGTAATTAATTAGCACAACTGACACGCATCGGGACGGGGTCGGTGTCGGTGTCGGTGTCGGTGTCGGGGACGGGGATGGGGACTGGACAGAACAGCTGCTGTTGTTGAATTGAACACTTTACATATTACATATGTAGTGAAGCTTTGGAATAAAACTGCCGTTGGTGGTTGCTGCAAAGTTAGGGGGGGAGGGGGGGGGGCTAATAAACCATACATACAGAGTACAGTACTGGACAGTATTATCTGCAACACTCACATGCATTGACTAGAGCGTACATATGTACATGCGCCTCGATGTGGAAAGCAGGCGAAACCGGAGAGTTCTTTCTTTTCCTTTCTTTTTTTTATTCTCCTTCTCTGCTGCAAATCCCCTTACGCTAGGACCTTCCTGCTCCCAAGTCCGGTGTGAGAGCCTTGCGTAACGTAACGACAAGGAGAATAGAATGCAGAGAGGGTGACTGAAGTCTTGAAAAATGGGAACATGGTGTGTGTGTGATAATACGGGTCTGACTACGTCTACAAGAAGAAATCAATCACAAGGTTAACGCGGAGAGCAGTGCAGTCGTATTTAGATAGCGATTTTGAAATGTTAAAGTGACGGCGGTTAAAAGTTATAACCGGGTCATCTATACCCCTCTAATGAACCAAGGTCGCAGCTCAGATCCAAACTCCAAAGATCAATACAACCACCAAGCCTGGTACATACGCATATAACAACCCCGTGAGAAGCCAGCACCCGTGGCAGCAAAGAAGGTGGTATCCAGAACAGAGAGTGCAAATGGCCGTTCCAAATCATGAAATGGTCGCAAATAACGCGATTGAAGCAATAATAAATAGACAGAACAAACGGACAGCGTATCAAGAACCGCAAAACTGACGGACAAAGCTTAGACTTTCTGGTCGTAATCACTCACCCAACCACCTCCATTGTACCCAGGCTGCTGAGGATACTCTCCGTCATCATCCTCAAACATTTCGCCCCCACTGCTGGCATCGAAGCTGCTTCGGCCACTGATATCGCCCTCGTGATCGTCGGGTGGACCGGCAGGAAGCTGGTCCCACTGGATTTGAGCAAGCGCGGGATATTGTGCCAGCAGAGCAGCGGGAAGACCGTATTGCGGAGCACCTACGGAATGGTCCATGGCGCCGCTCACCGGTGGGAAATTCTCGAACCCAGGTTGAGGAGGAGCCATCATGCCACCGTACCCGTGAGATGGCATTGGTGCACCATACATGCCATTGCCATTACCCAACTGCTGGTTCTGGTCCCAGCCTCCCTTCTCCTGGGCCTCTTCCTCAAGCAAAGGTCGAATGCACACGCGACCGGCTTCAGACCGGAAATGACGACCGAGGGCATCAGCGCGGGCGAACCGCCTGCCGCAGCCCCAGCTGCCATTGTCCTTGAGCACACCACGGCAGACGAACTTCTTTTCACCCGAGTGAAGACCTTCATGTCGCTTGCGATCGTGCTGGCGGGCGAAGGCCTTTCCACAGACGCTGCACACAAAGGGACGTTCGTCTGTGTGTGTACGCAAATGTGATCGAAGGTTATAGGCACGGGTAAAGCGCTTGGGGCACAGAGTACACTGAAATGTTGCTGGGTGCTTCTGCGTGCGCTTGGGACCGGAGCTATCGCCAATTTGGGCAGGCCTTGAAGGGTCCGCGAGGTCCAAAATGTAGTCACGGTGAGGGACGTTTGAAGTTGAAGCACGACGAGAGGACTTGGTCGATGGGGACGGGGAGCGCGACTTTGCGGTATTGGGAGACAACGAGCGTTCCGATTGTCTATCGTTCACTTCAGAAGCAGGCGTAGATGCGCGAGAGCTGACCCTGCTGAAAGGGTCGGATTTTGCACGAATGCGATTGCGGCTACGAGCTGGAATAGTGTTAGATGTCATAACGCGCAGAGGAAGAAGAATTTACATACAACGATCTGGAGGACTGAGAGCGTCCGTCTGGTGGGTAGGCTTGGCCGGTTCAAAGCTTGCTTGCCGTGATGGCGGGGCAAAATCAATGTTGATCTCGGGAGGGGACATGGTGTCGGCTGCGCCAAACTCGGGGATATGGCTTTGATTTATATTGGGAAAAGGCTCGTGACCTTGTCCTTGGTAAATGTCCATTCCTTGATGCGAAAACTGATTGTTCATACCCTGGTCAAGTCCATAATTGCCAGGGGAGAATTGTGGAAGCGATTGTTGCTGTGGGATCAATCGTGGCGAGATGTGAGGGCTATGGCTTGGGCTCATGTGGTTGTTGTCGTTCAATGTGAAATGCCGGAATTGCATGACATCCTGGAAAAGAGCGGGGTCTTGCGCATTGAGCAATGGTGAAGGCTCAGCATGATCGAAGCTATCGTTGTGCCCCAAGTACGGTGACGCGTGCGCCGAGGATACGTCCGAGTATGTTTCCGAGGGTGTTGCACGGTGTCCCCGAAAAGATGTCATGCCTCCCCATTCGCTTCCTTGTTGTTGCCCATATGCGGCGTTTGGGTCTAATGATGCATGGCGAGAGTGTCCGGGAGATGCAAATGTGCCCTGGTTCATGTGTGGCGAGGCATGCGGGCTCGGGCTCTGTTGATTCATGCCCGGTTGGAGGAGGTGAGGGGGAGTGGGCGAGTGGGCTTGTGTCGTCGCCATTTGGTTCATCAGATCGGAGGGGTTGACCGACTGGTTCTGGGGCTGAGAGTCGAGCAGCTGTGGATCGAGAGTGCTGCCGAGGAAGGAAGGATTGATTGATTGTTCCTGGCTGGGGTTGGTGTCTGCGAAGAAGTTTGTGAAGTCGACGTTGTTGCCTTGCGACCCAAACGAAGGGCTCGGCGACCGCTGTGATATGCGCTGGCTGGCCTGGAAGAAATTCTGTTCGTCGAGGGCAGGCTGCTGTGCAAACTGCTGGGCCTGGGAAGTGGTGAGGAACTGTGACGAGGGGTCGAAGGTCTGTTGTCCCGCGGTGGTGTTGAAGCTGGTCGAGTACGGGATTGAGGCTGACTGTGACGGATCGAGACCTAAGCCAGAGATGGTATCGTGGTAGGGCGCATGAGGGGACGGCGAAGGAGAATGTCTTATATGAGCGCCCTGACCGACCGAGGGCGAGCGTCCACGCTGCTGGGTATCCATGATGTAGTTAGTTAGTGAGAAGGGCCTGTGTGTTCTAAGATGGGAGTGTGGAGCTTCGGCAACGGATCGCCTTGACGCAGCGGGAGGGAGCACGACGCGCACGGTTCAGGTATGGCTTGCGGTGACGAGAGTGGTTACAACAACGTAGACGATGGAAACAGAGAAGGTTCCTGGCAGCAAAGAGAGGCTGGAGAGGGCAGTGCAAGAGGTGAGGCTGTGCTGGTCGAGTGAGATAGGATGCTGTGGTGGGCGGGGCGCTGAAAGGGGAATGGCGTGATTCTATTTTGGTTAATAATTATCCCACTACGCGCGACTGTTGTGCTTAACGGCGGCAACAACAATTACCAAAAGTCAGAGAGTCGCGGCCTGGTTTCAGGAGCCCGCTGTGAAACATGAACGAACGCTGGGTGTGGCGGCCAGCTCTCGCACGTGTTGCGCATGTGTTGTCTAGGTACGACGTATGCAGCGAGCGAGGCGCCAAGAGAGGGGCAGAATCGAATGGCCGAGAGTGAATGATATAATTATCAAGAAATAATGGCAAAAGTGATTGGTTCGGAAACAAATAGAATACCGAATGGTGGCGGTGCGAGCGTGGTGTTGAAGGAATGAAATGAATAGTGCTGTCCTCCCTCCCCTGATGTGGTGTGTATGTATGTATTCGTACAGAGTATAGTGTGTAGGTGGTGTGGTTGTAATGTGTATGTAATATCTATGTAGTGTGTATGTATTTGTATGTAATGTGTACATGTGTATTTGTATGTAGTGTGTATGTAATGTGTATATAGTGTATATGTAGTGTGTACGTAGCGTATACGTAGCGTGTGTGGTGTGTGGTGTTGACCAGCGTCAAAGAGGAATCCTTCAGTTCCGAACAAAAGGTGTGTCAAGTTCGAAAGGAAAAGAATACTTGGAAAGCCCCAGCTATAGCCATCTCGCAATCTGTCATGCAACACTCGAGTCTTGAGATCAAGGACGTTGGGTGTGTTTCAAACAAGAAATTGGCTATTAGTGCCAAGTGCTGGCGTATAGATGCGGAAGTGAAAAGACATGACCGACACAGAGCATGCATGCATTCAGAATTATTTTCTAGCCGCCAATGGGCCGACCAGGAACAGTTGCTTAAAATTCCCAACCTGTGGCCAGTGAGAGCCGCGCTTTAGTGCTGAGGGCATCGAGCTCTGGAAATTGCACAGCCCCAACCCGTAATAATAACCCCCAAGGCAGAATGAACTCTAATAGTCAAGCGAGGCAGATTCCCATCCCATTTCCGTATCCACAAAACAAAACTGTGTCCAACTCCCGATTACATCACTCTACCTTTAGCTTGGTGGAGAAGAATGATAATAATAGCATCTCTGATCTAAGATGCTCCCTGGTAGCGTTGAATTCATGCCAGGTAACCGGGAGATCACTAATATATTTACACATGTACGGACACGGCTCTATGAAGTGATGCGGCTCGAGCATGAGGCACACTGATCTTTCGAATTCTATTATCCAAACTTCAAGCCTTGGGCTGGATCCCATCTCCCATCCTGAGGAGGACCAGCATTGGGTCGAGCGTGACCAGATGCTGTGGGTACACCCGCAAATCTTATACCAACCTCAGGCGACCATATACCGCCCGACTGTGGACCTACACTAGCCCTCGTGGGTGTTGGTGCAGGGAAGGGCGCATCCGTGTGGGCGTCGACCCCGTATTGCGGGTCTTGGGCATCCATCTGTCGCTGTTGTTGCAACGAACTCGAATTCGCCTGCTGGATATTGAGGGAGCTCATCGCACCAGCAATGTCACTGTAACATGGTCAGCGTTTGGCATTTCCCGAGACAGTGAGTTCGGGGAATTACTTTTCAATCTGGGACGCTTCTGATTTCCGTTGGTACGCAAAGCTCCGACAGTCATCCCTGAATCTACTCACTATCTTGGCGAGATCATTGTAGAACTTCCTCCCTACATCCAGATTCGAAATTATTTCCTTGTATTTGAAATAGGCGTTTTCGAGGCTTTGCAATGCCTGTTCACGCTGCTTCGTCGACTGATCGCCGCGCCGTGCATTGAGAAATGCAACGTTTGCGTCCTGTAGCCGTTTGATAGCATCTTGTTGCTCCCTAGTCTCGTCTTTGACCATGTCTTGATCAACGTCGTACATTTGGAGTCGCTTATCGAAAAGGCCCTCAAACTGTACAGCCTCGATCGTCTGCATAGGGTACTCCCGCTCCAAGCGAGCGGCTTCGCGAAGTAGTTCAGGGTCTATGAGGCTGTGTGAGTATTCCATCATTGGTGAGTTATGAAGTGCAATGCACTTACTTATGTCGTCCTGCTTTGCCTTGGTTCTCAGAGCTTCTATCTTCCGTCTCCGCCTGCTCTCTAGCCGACTAACTTCGTTGAACGACCCTCGAAGCTTTCCAGCCTCCCTCTCAACCACTCCGGTTATTGCAGGCCGTCGTCCGCTAGGTACGAAGTTTTCGAGATCGTGGTCGGGACCATTGAGTAATTGAATGTGATGCTCGTTCTCCCTCAACTTTGTCTTGACAACATTGTCGCTATTGGCGGCAGCTTTGAAGTATCCATCAATCTCATTGATCTGGGCATAGAGTTTCGGTGCAGCTTGTTCCGCGGGCTGCCTACCCCACCGGTCTGTTCCGTACTTGCGTCGGGCTGCTTCATCCTCGGCAGATTCCGATTTCAGTATGTCACAGCCTTCACGATACGTAGCCTGATCGCTCTGCTTGAGCTTTTTGGTGTCCTCCATGGAGCGGGAGAGTCGATTGAGTCCATCTTGTTGCCGAATTTCTTCTGCGTGTGCGACAAGACCCGGCGGTAATCCGAGGGGCTTTTCTAGAGCTTGTAGCGAGCCCGGAAGGTTCAAGCTCCTGAGAACATCGTGGATCTGATTGGTGAGCGCTTCCAGTTCATCGACAATGGTCTTGTTGACGAGGCGATCCCGGCGGTCAACGTAAATGCTTGCTGCCAGATGCACAGAATATGGGACCAGTTTCGAGAACAAGGCAGGCCCCAACTCTCCACCTTCGCCGAGTAGTGCGTTGGAATCTGCCACTTCTTTTGGTACCCTAGAAACTACCATATTCGCTCGATCGAGTATCTTCAGCTCCGACTTTGGTGGGACGGGTAGGAGATAGATCATATCGTTGTCCTTTTCCGCCCTCTTCAAGTCTTCGGTGATCTTGTTTCTTAGGCCGTGGAGATCGGCCAGCACGACCTTGTTGATGTACCGCTGCTCCTTGAGGGCTTCGCTGACGCAGATTTGACTGTCCCGGAGCCTCGCCACCTCTTCTCCGTATTTGCGCTTTTCCAGGCAGTCGCAAGCCGCCCTAAACTGCGCAGCCGCCGCGAAATGGTGATGTTTCGCCGTCATGTGGTGGATCCACTCGCTACTTATAGAATCTGACTGCACTCCCGCCTCACTGGCCTCGTTGTATAGATCCGACACGCGGCACGCGAGCTTCGCAATCGTGGCGTCCTTCAACCCATCCTTGACAGCCTTTTGCCAGAAGCACTCCTGCCCTTGTGCTAGCATCAACTTCTCCAGACATTCCAAAGTCATAGTATCCATATCCTCGGGTGGTGATGTTCGTAGTTCGGGAAGGATCGTATCTCGAAGGTGGGACAAAACACCGGCAGCGAGGCAGAAGTTGTTGGCAGCGACCTTCAAGCCGTCCGGTGTACTTCGATTCGAGGACATTGCGAGTTGAGAGTACATGGCCGCGAGGTTGTACATGATGTTTGCTAGCTCCCAGCGAAGGTTGTTCCGTGACACAGGCCGGCTCGTGTTATAACCCAATGCAGGGTACCATGGGAAGTCGACCCCGATGTCTATTGGGAACTTCCCGCTGACCCAGACGAGTTGAGCGGCATACGTCTGTAGCTTTGGGATGTTGCTTGGATGGGCGTCCTGTGCGTGTATTGCCGTGGTGCGCATCTTCTCAATGATCTCTAGATCTTTCGTAAACATATCTGGATGCTGGTCATATTTGGAAGAGATGTACTGCTTCACGGCTTCGGAGAGGGACACGGTGTGGGACCGGCGGAAGGGGAGGAAGAGGATGTTGCTGCACATGGTGGTCAGCGGAGGTTACAGTGATTGAGGAGGAAGAGAGCGTACGAAGCCATTAATTTTTTTTTTCTATTATTATTTCTGTATTAGGGTTGTTTACGGTGTGTGTTGACGTTGGTGCTGAAGGTGTGAAATACCTACACAGTACACGGTGGTGGGGCATAAATCCACACGACCCACGTCACTGCCCTGCCACCCTGTCTCTAGACTCTCCAACGGGCTCCAACGGGCTCCAAGGGCTACCTACAGGGGTAACAGAACGACATCAGCCCTTGTACATACAACAGAGTTACCTTTGTAATACCTTGTACCTTTACATATACATATGTACAACCGGCTACACATGTCATGCATGTCTCGGGTTCCTACCTTTGTATCTTTCTAGACGACCGCCACAAGGAGGGAGATACAAAGGAAGATAATTAGTGTATATGTAATCAATGAGCAAGTTATTCTGCCACAGTTGCAAGGGCCAGTGAAGCGCTGGTGCGACAACCCAATTGTCAGCGACCAGCGGCAATCTAGAATAATCTACTGTAGAAAGCACACCATCTCATTCAACCGCGAAATTTGCGCACTCCGTAGTTACGCCCTTTGTCTCCGTGCTCTATACATCCGAAGCCATACAAAGGTATAATAAGAGCTGCTCGACGACGTCCTGAGCTTGCGACCCCACCCACTAAATATTTACCACTTACTTGCCTCTACTCTACTACCAACACCCCACCAAACACCAAACACCAAACACCGACTTCAGCCCTCTCTCCATCAAGACACATCAACAACCGTCCATCCAAACTCATACCCTCATCCTCTCTACACATACACAATGGCCGAACACACGTACAAGTTTGACATCGCCATGAGCTGTGGCGGCTGCTCTGGCGCAGTTGAGCGTGTGCTCAAGAAGCTCGATGGTGAGTCCCGAGTCCCGAGTCCCGAGTCCCGCCCCCTACACTCCCAAGTCGCGTCTCTCTTCGGACCTCTTCTAACAATCCAATCACAGGTGTCAAGTCTTACGACGTGTCGCTTGAGACCCAGTCCGCCACCATCGTCACCGAAGATTCGCTCAACTACGAGACCGTGCTCGAGAAGATCAAGAAGACCGGCAAGACTGTCAAGTCTGGACAGGCTGATGGAGAGGCAAGAGACATCTAGTCGCCGTGCGCGGTGCTAGCTATTCTTCTTGGTCGGATGGCGTATTCCCCTGTTTGAAGCGAGCGACGGATCTTCTGGTCTGAATTTTTGTTTTCTCTATTACTGGTTTTGCACATGGCGGCAAATGGAATAGACAAATGGCTTCCGAAATGGAACAATGTCTATAGTTATTATTATTACATGTTCCAACCCGCAATCCGCAACCCGCACTAGTGCCAACAAGGTTTCTCGAAAGCCAGACCCATATTCAAGGATGCAAGGTAAACGTACCTACAGTATGTAGGCAGAGCGGATGCTACATGTGGGCCCCGGCAATCTTAACAGGCTGAGGTCATGTGCAAGCCTACACTGGTCCAATCCACCACTATGACTCTGGCTCACGTCCTTCACCATCCGTCCTCATCTCCGTCCGAGTAATATTCGCATTCGTTGGCAGATGACCCTTAGAGAGTGCCTTCGGACTTGCACCAGCCACCCAGATAGGAAGCTGGCCGTGTACAATTCCGAATCAACCCTCAGGGCACAGCTTCACAGCCACCATCAACACAATAATAATCAGTTTGGAAGTCATGTGAAGCTTTCCCGTGTCTTCTCCCGCATTCTCCGCGTTCCGGCCATCCCGCGCGTCGGCAAAGACAAGCCAACCACAAGGTCGTTAATTGTTCTGCCTGAAAAGCCTTAACCACCACTCCAACATTGTATACGTGGCACCGCCTCAGGCACCAGGTAACACATGCAATGGAACGCCAACTCGTTTACATTACACGGACATTGCAGCCATTCACCCCTAGCCCTCACTAAACAATGGAACCCCGAGCATATCGACCAACCTCTACGAGTTGAGTCGGGTGAACTCGTTATTGCAAAGCCTCTCGTATACTCTAGGACCAGAGTAAGCGCATGTTTCATTAGGACTCATGACGCGTATGGGTAATGTCTCCAAGACTATATAAGAGCCAATCCAAGGCCTCACGGTAGGAATATCACACCACCCTCATTTTCATACTCAATACCAACCCTCCTTTCTTGGTCTAGCTTATCCATTCCTAATCCTTGTATTGGCTTAGTCCTTGATACTTCCCTATGCCTTCACCTCCACAATCATATACACACTTTCCATCGCAAGCAGACCTCTTCTACTTTTGCACAACATCTTCAGCCGAAGAAGAAGATCTGGATATCCGATATGCGCCTCCTTCAAAATCATCTTTGAAGATCGGCGTACTGGTATCCGGCCCGGACCAGATACAAATGCTCGATCTCGCCGTGGTGGACCTCCTGGCGTTGATTAGCAGAAACCGTCTCATCAGATTCGATGCCCCTGAAGAAGCTCTGGATGAGGCAGTAGACGAAGTTGACATCCGTTATGTCAACGAGAGCGGAGAGGGTTCCTTCTCCGTATCCTCTGGCGCGCGAATGCCAGTTACGGTGAGAGCAACTCGGATAGCTGCCATTTAACCAACACGATCGTGCTCAATCTGAGCCGAACCCTTAAAGAACCATTACTCCTTCGGCCAAGAGAGTCACTTTGATCAAGCCGGTTTCGCCCCAGATTCAGGCTTGCTTGTTGTGGTGTGCCGGTCCGTCTACAAGATTCTGGCAAGGAGATAAAGGTCACCACCTTCCCCCAACCACTCCCATCGTATGTACCAAAACTACTAAAGAATCACAACTGATTGTTTCCTTCCAGAATTCATTCGAGAACGCACCGCAATTCGATATCCTTGTTATTCCCGGAACGTTCTCCAAAATCGAACTTCCACTCTCTGTATCAATATTCCTGACAACACAAGCCGCGAACCCTAACCTAGTTGCAACAATGAGCATATCTTCCGGCATCCTCACGCTGTTACAGACCGGTTTCCTGCATGGAAAACGTGCGACTTGTCCGCCCTCTCTCTTCACCAAACTCCAAAAACGCTCCCCTGGAATCTTTTGGCAGCAAACTCGGTGGACACGACACGGCAACGTCTGGAGCAGCAATTCTGCCATTACGGGAATAGACATGTACGTCGGACCCCCAATTCCTGTTCTACCGTTTATATCCAAGATGTATTACCGAGTTTCTCCCCAAGCCAATCCCTCAAGCCCTTCACATGTACCACGTATGACAGAAACTGATGGTTCTCCGCCAACAGGGTTACCACCTGGATGCGAGAGTACTTCTGGGATCGAAGCGAGGCCGTCAAGTTTGCGCTGGCCGCGGCTGGTGCACCCCTAATTGACGAATTTGACGACTAATTTCTGATCCGAAGAACCTAGAAGTGTGTATTATAGGAATATGCGGATGCATTCCCAGGCGTTTTTTTTTGGCATATCTCTCAACTCTTTTTGCGTGATACCCCTCTCTGGCCCGATGTGGAGAAAAGATCAGAGGCTACATGTACAGTATAGTTGTAACGTATTAGGCGCGTCTGTATAGAAAATAGGGGATTCTATTAACAAGTAGATGAACATGTTGGACTAGTAATGTCTGGACAAACTAAGCATTTCGCTTGTACTATCGTTCACTTGAGCGCTTACGTGTTATCTCGTGCACAGATTAATGTGCTTTGTCATCTTTTACATCCTACCTGAACACTGTCAGGACCGTAACCACTTCACTCAATCTTCTCTTCAAATGTCACTTTCACTCATTACATATATTCCATACATAACATTGGGATACTTGAACGTTCATTCGACTGTCCGATCCAGAATCCCTGCACCAGATATATCATCTTCCTAAGCCCTATACCTCCAATACCACATACTGTCTTCTGCTCGACATCGACATCGTTATTTAGAGACTTGATGCCGCGAGGCAGGCCTAAGAGTGTTGTCCCGCCATGTCGGCACTGCAACAAACAATTCAAGCGGCGGGAGCATTTGCTACGGCATGAGCGCACGCGTAAGATGAAATTCACACAAGCAAACTAACACCACTCACTATCGATAGATACACATGAAAGGCCCTTTTCGTGTGACTGTGGTCAAGGTTTTACCAGACAGTGGGTGGAGAATCCCGATCCTAGCCAACTCATCTCACCGCATGCAGAGACCTTCTCGCACGCCATATCAATATTTCCCATCACTTAAATCACTCATCAACTCCTGCAAGGGTCGTACAAACATCCACAGCCGATACCGAGCTAGATCCGAATGGACTTGGTGCGGATCTATTCTGGGATCCTGACTTCATGGCCCAAAATATGCTCCCCGCTTCGCTCTTCGACACCGATTTCTCCGAATTTCAAGCGCCTACACCTACAAGCACTGAACCCCCGCAAACGAGTAGCTTTGCTCAGTTCAGCTCTCGATTGCCTACGTTAGACGACATCGAGGATGGCGTTCAAGATGGCGTCGAGGACGGTTCTAGAGTATGGGAGCAAAAACACAGACTCGGTGCTGACTCTGTCGTTGAGCCATGGGTTATCAGCCAGTCTTGCTATGAAGAGTTACATTCCGAAATCCAAGGCTTTTCCGCAGTGTGTTCAAACGGATTCTCAACACCTGCTCAAAACACCTTGATCCGGTGTTGTGAGAAATACCTTCGATGCGCCCAGGAGCTTCTACCATTCATTCATTCTGCAACTTTTCGGGCTGAGGATAAGCCTGTCGAGCTGTTGTTAGCTATGGCTGCGCTAGGATCGCGATACTTGTTTGAGCACGTCCAGTCGTATGAGCTCTACTTTATTGCTAAGACGATCCTATTTGAGAGGATACGGGGTGAGGAGTTCCAATCAACATCAGACTTCCTCCTTGGAAAAGAGGTTTCCGCTCTTAGCAAAAGTAACGAGGTAGAAAGGTTGCAAACTTTCATCTTGCTCATTGAATTTGCGTCTTGGGCAGATAAGAGGGTTTCAAGAGGTGCTCTCTTCATGGCAAGTCAGCTTGCGGTCCTGATTAGGGATAGTGGAATATCCAAGTCGGATGAAATGACGCAAGATCTTCAGTGGACGTCTTGGGTTGCTATTGAGGAAAGACGGAGGACCTTCTTCGCGGCGTATGTACTATTCAACTTGCACAGTATTGCTTTCGACCACCCTCCGTTGATCTTGAATCGCGATGTTGGACTGTGTCTACCAGGCTATGCTGCACAATGGAGATCGACCAGTGCAGTTCAGTGGAACCAAGCCGCTCGCCAACCTGAGCGTAGCTTCCAAGTCGGACTCCGCCGTCTCTTCAGCGCCATTGAACCGACAGAAGACTCAAGTATATCGTCATTCGCCAACTACTTGCTCCTCCAAGGCATAATGCAGGAAATGTGTAAAGGATGCCACGGCTTCAAAAGCACGCCGCACTCAGACAACATCAAGCCCTTTGAAACGGCTCTCCGAAGATGGCAATCATGCTGGGAGACAATACAGGAGTCTAAACAAGATCGTAACCTGGATCCATTATACGCCAAAGGACCGTTTGCACTTACAGGAGCTGCACTGCTACGGCTTGCATATATTCGCCTGAGTTCGGGACACAGTCTAAGCAAGCAACTCTTGCTGTCACGAGATCCGCAATGTATATTGCAATATCAGAATACTCTACAAAGATCCCAGCAGGTCAACAGAGCTGTCATTCATGCTGCACACTCTTTGAGTGTCCCGGTGCGGCTCGGCATCACGTTTATGACTACTACGAAAACACCGATCTGGAGTTTGGAACATTCCATCTGCAGTCTGGAGAGTGCAATTCTCTTGAAAGATTGGCTGGACATGATGTCCAGTATTGTGAGATCTTCCGGCCTCGACGCACTTCAAAAGGTCGAGAGACGTTTGTTGGAAATCATCAAGGACATCATCAAAGGGACCTCTTTCGCCGCTACACCGGACATTCTGGAGGACCACGCTTCGCAGATCCAAAGCATGGCCTACACAGTAATCAAGATCTGGGCCGCCGTCTTCCAGGGCGCAAACATTCTCGACATTGAAAATACCATCGGCGCCGGCCTCCAGCTTCTCGCCTCCACCAACTAATCCAAGCTGATACACACTTTCCCAACATGCTTGCCAGACGCCACATACTTGAACGCAGCCACAATCTCCTCCCGATTGAAGCCAAATGTCTTGTCCACGGGTACCGCAAGCCCCCGTTTCCCCATGTATCGAACGACTTCCTCCAATTGATGCTTGGATCCGCCACGGATGCCCCTAATAGTCACAGCTTTGGCAATTGCTGGTATCAACATGTTGGGCTGCTTCTGTTCGGCCATGTCGAGGAATCCTATCAGAGAGATGATGCCGGACGCAGTGATGCACTCGAGGCTTTGCTCGATTGTCCCCAGGCCGCCGTTCTCTATGATGTGGTCTACGCCTTGACCGTCTGTGATGCGTAGCACCTCGGTGGCCCAGTTCGGATGCGTCTTGTAGTTGACGGTGTGATGGGCGCCGAGGGATTTCGCAAATGCGAGCTTTTCGTCACTGGACGACGTAACGATGGTAGTAGCACCCGCGGCTTTGGCGAAGACAAGACCAGTCATGGATACGCCCCCAGTACCTGTAGATAGTTAGCCACCAGTTTCACTCATCCTTGTTTTCTCTCCCTCTCTCCCTCTCTCCCTCTCTCTCTCACGCACACATACCTTGAAGCAGCACAGTGTCCCCCGGTTTCAACGCCGTATTACCATAAAACGCATTCCATACCGTCGACCCTGTACCACACACGGCAGCCCACTGCGCAAAACCAAGGCTCGACTGGGGCAATTTAACAAGAGCCGTTGCCGGCAACACGACATACTCCCTCAACATGCCATCCGCCACACTCCCATACCCATCATCATCGTGGCCTTGTTTGAACCCACCATACATGTACGATGCGATGACAGGCGGGATGACCCCATCCCCGACAGCCAAACCGTCGACGCGCTCCCCGACTTGGACAACCTCGCCCGCCATGTCGGATATCGGTATCACGTGGTCGCGCGTTGGGAGAATGTAGGTGGAGGTGGCGATGGCGATGTCGCGGTAGTTTAGGGCCACGCTGTGGATCTTGACCAGGACTTCGTAGGGGCCTGCCGAGGGGATCGGTTCCTGGAAGGCCCGGATGCCATCGATGCCGTCTTTCAGCGTGATGCGGAATACGGTTTGGGTGGACATGGCGTGAGGATGTTGGAATTGGAATTGGAATCGGACGATTGAGAGGTATGTAATATCAAGAAAGGAGGATATATATATATATATATATATA